>JAJHZJ010000218.1:1465886-1698386 GCA_023548195.1 Bettongia penicillata ogilbyi
AAGTGATCAACCAGTGACTAGGGAATGAAGGCCTCCCCCATGGGGATTTCTACCAGCTTCTGGGGCGGCTGATTCTGAGCTGGCACAACTGTCATTTTTAGGGAGGTTTTCTCTCAGCTCAAGCCTCAGTTTGATCCTGCACCGCTTACACCCATTTCTCTCAGTTCTGTCCCTAGGACTAAATTAAACAAGCCTTATTCCCCTTCTGTGTAACAAGCTGTCAATAGCTGAAGACAGATGGCACTTGCTCTCCAAGCCTCCCATTTTCCAGGCTGACCATTCCAGTTCTTGCTCTGATCCCTCCATGGTGTGGACTCGAGGCCCTCTGACATCTTGGATGCCCCTTTTTGGCTGTGCTCTAGCTCCTACTCATTCTTTCCTACAACATGGCACCCAGAACTTAAGGGTCACTAGGTTAGAACACACCGAAGTTCTAGCAACTTCTCTCATTTTGGACTCACTATCCCTCTCAATGCTCAACACTAGCAGAGCTCTTGCCTAGGATGCAGCTCACAGGCTACTACAATACCCATTGCTGAGCCCCCACTTTCCCATGTATCTGCAAAGTTGGTTTGTAGAACCCAAGTGTGGACTTTAACCTTTATCCTAATGAAGTTTTATACATACTGATATTCATACACATATTTCACATAATTATATAAACACATAAATTTAATATAGATATATTCCATATGTTTATATATAAACATTATACATATATTTATATATACATATAGTCGCATGTGTATTTCATGTGCAGATATCTCCTATATAGTTTTTATGTACATTTGTATATATTTCTATATGGATGCATACATGCATGTATACGAAATCCTATGCCCCCAAGGGCTACCCTTTTTCCTAATTCTTTTGCCCTCCAGAGAGTAGACAACCACTTGGCAGGTGTGATCATGAGGATTCCTTTCACGGATGCTTTAGACCTGAGGGCTCCTCTGGTTCCTTTCAACCCTGAAATCCCATAATTCTGTGATAGAAGTACACACTTTCTCCTTTGTATTTCAAGGGCATTGTACTCTTCTCTTCTGCCCTTAGCAATTTTCTGTCTTGTGTTATTATAGTTATCTGTGGGCACTGACTCTTTGTCTGCCATAGGGGAAGTTATGGAGGGCAGAGATCATATCATTTTGTCTTATTGCAATGTGCCCACAGGATTCAAGTAGTCCTTTCCCATAATGCCATAACCCTGAGAATGGGGAGTTGAGCAGATCCAAAGGAAAAGCTGTAGGGCTCATGCACATAAAAATCCGAGCCAAGGTTCCTAGAAGACAGCATCACCCTGTGGCTTGCTGGGACTTCTGGACCGGCAGCTGCTCTTGGTAGCAGGGAGCTGGCTGGGCCATGCAAACATATAGCTAGTGGAGGGCTGGGGAGCTCCTGAGCCAGCCTCGGAGATGTGGAAGCATTGATGACCTGACAATTTCCCCCCATTCCTCCATAGGGCAGAGAGATGAGATGTGGGAGTGGACCAAGTACAGGGATGGCAGAGCCAGGGAGGAAAATAGGAAGCACAGAGTGGGCAGGTGTAATGTTAATGGTATTTAAGATCTTCCCTACCCCTTAAGAGGCCTCAAGTGGGGTGCATTAAGGAAAGCTTGCTTAGGAGAGACTTGCTTATAGAAAGGCTTTCACACCTTCTGTTAATTAGGCACTGAAGTAAAGGGGTTGTGATGCCTTCTGGCTTTATATATACTCTGAGGTGAGGTTTTGCTTTGAGGTTCACTCACTGTTCATGTGATTTGGCCAGAAGAGTCTCTGGACAGCCACTAAGGAGCTCCCCTTCCCGTTTTGAAAACCTCGATATTCGTGTTTCTCTCTCTGGTAACTATGAATGTATGTATGTATGTACGTATGTGTGTATGTATGTATGTATGTATGTAATGGTACAACAGCTGAATCTGTCTGTTGATCTGTGATGTATGTGCAGAATGTGAACTCTCTGAAGGCAGAGATTGCTTTATCTGTATCTTTGCATCACTAACATGATGCAGCCCCATCTTATAAAATCCTTCAAGTTGGTTTTAATTGAATGTCAACAAACATTAAATACAAACTTACCCATGATGACTCAGAAGAGCCAGTGGAGCCTGCCTGCGGGTGCCTGCTGCACCTTTGGCCTGTGACTTTGGAGCCAAGACAAGGGAATTCTGTATCATCCTTTGAGGTTATCACTGCTCCTCATTTTCATCGGAGTTTTGAGGTATCTGAAAGTTGTTTTTCTTCTATTATTTTTCTCATTAAGTGGACTGCTTTCCTGGACCTGCTCACTTCACTCAGCATCCATTTGTACGTCTCCCCATATGGCCTTGGACTGATAACATCTGCCATCTCTTTTGCCACAATATTCCTCTGATCCGCTCCTAAACCACACTTTGTGACCATCCTCCACTTTTCTGTCACCAGTTCTTTGCAAGCACCGAAGGTGCCGTTTAGCAGGATGCCATCCCCTTCTAGGTTCTTCCTAAGTGCCTTTTGATAATAATGTAAAAATAACCACGTGCAAAATATCAAAGAAAATTGTGATGTGTTCCCAGTCCCAAAAAGAATTCCTGGAATAGCTCAAAAAATATTTTTGTTTAAATTAAATTGAATTTAAATTAAATTAATTTAAAAAATTAAATAAGAAAAGTAGAGGGAAAATTGGAGAAAGAAATGAGAGTGACGCAGTAGAATCATTTAAAAAGTCAACAGCTTGGTAAAGAAAATGCAAAAAATGGGGAAAAAAGATGTACAAAAATTCATTGAAGAAAACAACTTTTTTAAAAGTACAATTAACCAAGTGAAAAGGAAGTACAAAAACTCACTAAAAATTAGAATACATTAAAAAATGGAAAATGAGCGAGTGGAAGTTGATGACTCCAAGAGACATTAGGAAACAATAGAACTTAATCAATAGAAGAAAATGTGAACAATTTCCCTGGAAAAAAACAACTGACTTGGAAAGTGGATCAAAGAGGCACAGCAAAAAAAAAAAAAAATTACTGGACTACCTACAAGGCATGATTCAAAAAGAGCCTAGACATCATATTTCAAGGAATTATTGAGGATATCTGACCTATATCCTAGGACCTAAGAATAAAATAGAAATCAAAAGAATTCACCAATCACCTTCTGAAAGAGATCCCAAGAAACATTGAAGCAACATTCCAGAGCCCCCAGGTAAAAGAGAAAATACAGCAAGCAGTCAGAAATAAATAATTAACATATCACAGAGCCACAGTCAGGAGAACACCAGATTTAGCAGTTTCTACATGAGAAGATCAGAGAGCTTAAAATAAGATAATCCAGAGAACAAAGAAGGCAGGTCATATGATGAATCACCTTCCCAGTGAAAGTGAGTATAATCCTTCATGGGAAAAATGAATATTTAATGAAATAGAGGACTTTCAAGCATTCCTGATGAAAAGACAAGTTATGAACAGAAAATCTGATTTTCAAAAATAAGAAGCAAGAGAAGAATAAAAAGCTAAACAGGAAAGAAAAATCCTAAGGGATTCACTAAGGTTAAACTGTTTCCATTTCAGCATGGGAAGAAGATACTTATAATCCCTAAGAACTTTACTAGTATTAGGCCAGGTAGAAAGAATACACATGGACGCCAGGAGTATTTTGTCAAAAACTTTTTCTGCATCTGTTGAGATAATCATAGGGTTTTTGTTGGCTTTGTTATTGATGTGGCGAATTATGCTGACAGTTTTCCTAATACTCAAACAGTCCCGCATTTCTGGTATAAAGCCCTCTTGGTCATAGTGTATGACCTTTGTGATATATTGCTGTAATCTTCTTGCTACTATTTTATTTAAAATATTTGCATGGATATTCATTAGGGAAATTGGTCTGTAGTTTTCTTTCACTATTTTAGCTCTTTCTGGTTTAGGCACCAGCACTACATTTATGTTGTAAAAGGAATTTGGTAGGATTCCTCATTTGCCTATTTTCCCAAATAGTTTATATAGTGTTGGAACTAATTATTCTTTAACTGTTTGGTGGAATTCATCTGTGAGTTCATCTGGTCCTGAGGACTTTTTTAGGGAGCTCACTGATGGCTTTTTCATTTTTCTAGGTTGAGGTTATTTAATTAGGAAAACTACCAGCATGATTGACCACATCAATAAACGAATAAAAAACCAATCCTATGATTATCTCATTAGATGCAGAAAATCTTTTGACAAACGACAACACTCATTCCCTTTAAAAAACACTAGAAAACATGGGAATGACTGGAACTTTCCTTAAAATAATAAGTAGTGTCTGTCTAAAAGCACAAACAAGCATTATTTGTGAGGGATAAGATAGACATCTTTCCAGTTAGGTTGGGGTGAAGAATTATCGCTATTATCTCTCATCATGGCACTTCAAGTGCTAGTTATAACGATAAAAGAGGGAAAAGAAATTGAAGGAATTAGAATAGGCAAAAGGATCATCATTAGAACTGGCAAAAGAATCCTAGAGGATCAACTAAAAATAGCTGAAATAATGAACAACTTTGGCAGAGTTGCGGGACATAAAATAAACCCATATAAATCATCAGCATTTCTATATATTACCAACAAAGCCTAACAGGAAGAGACAGACACAGAATCCATTTAAAATACCTGGACAATATGAAATACTTGGGCCTCTATCTGTCAAGACCAACCCAGGAACTATATGAACACAATTACGAAACACTTCTAACGCATGGAAAGTCAAATATCAAATTGTTTGCCTTCTCAAGGAGGAGGTAAGGGTAGGAAAGAAAGATAGAAATTGGAACTTTAAATCTGAAAAATGAATATTAAACATTGTTTTTACATGTATTTGGAAAAAATGATTTTTTTAAAAAAAGGACACCCCTCCCAATGCTGCCAGGTCCCCATTAGTGCAAATAACAAATCTCCTGAAATGGTTGGATTATTTTATTTGCACTACATTTTCCCATTGAACTGGAACCAGTAACTATATTTTACATAATGATAACTTTGAATAGTGTGAATTTAAACATATGTGACCACTTCAGAGTATTTATTATTTGCACCAATCTGGACCTCGTTGTGCAGTGAATCAAATAGAAAAGAATGGAATGGAACAGATGAGTTATATTACTGTCTTATTAAATGTAAGCGTGTAGCAAAGATGAACTTAAGAAATGCATGTTGACTGACTCATGTAATATATGCATACACACATATACATATATATAAACATATGCACGCAGACACAGAGCCACCTATGTATCTATATCTTAAAAGAGCAGTCTCTATAGCAGAAACTCAAAGTTTTCATACAAGTCTCTTTTATCTTATTCTTTGCATATTAAAATGCTTGTATTTTTGATTAGGTTCTCATTAAAAAAATAATGGAAAGAAAGACTTTGGCAAACATTTATTGTGCTAGATTCAGCGAGAGTGACAAAGGATCACACACACATACATACACACATGCACATACACACACGTACACACACCATTTATACTTCATTCACCAAACATTTATTCACCAAATCCTTATCTGCAGTCAGGTTTGCCTTCCTTGAACTCCCTAAGTCTTCTAAGACAAACATATGAGTGTTAGATCACAATGTTCAGTCATTTCAGATACATCGAACTCTTCGTGACCCCAGTTGGGGTTTTCTTGACAGAGATACTAGAGCAGTTCCCCATTTCCTTCTCTAGCTCATTTGACGATAAGGAAATTGAGACAAACAGTGTTGAGTGACTTGACCAGGGTCACGCAGCTACTAAGTGCCTGAGGTCGGATTTGAACTCATGAAGACAAGCCTTCCTGACTCCAGGCTAGGCACCCTGTGCACTATGGTGCCCCTTGCTTCAGTCAGAGTTTAAAGCAGCAATAGAGATGACATGAGACCATTCATGGTTAGCTGCCCATTGAATTTTACTGACCCTTCATCCCAGAGAAGAGGCAGCTTGGAGCTGGGTGAGAATCTCTCCCCTTCCATTCAAGGTACATCTCTCCAAGTTACAGGTCAGCTGGTTCACCCCCTTCACTTTCCAGTTGAGGCTGAGTGCCCCACATTACACAGGCAGAGGGGTGTGGAGGCTAAATTCAAATCACCCACTTTCCCAGATGAGCCAGCTTCCTTCTAGGTCTCTTGCTCAACCTTTTTCCACAGGTACCCAGTGGTTTGTCATCTCCCTTTCAGGCCCTGATGAGTTTGGAACATGGCTAGAATATCAGGAACTACTGCTCTTATTCCCAAGTCCTCATGTGGGAGGAGAGCGGGGCTCCCATGCCATAGAAAGGGACAGTGGCCATCAAGGGGGAGAGGGATCCAGGTCAACCACTTGAAATTTATTAACCTTATTAACCTATTAACATAGATACCCCTATGCTTTGCTGGATGATCTAACGATGGTGGAAATCTCAGTGGCATCAAGCCATGTTTAACAAACCCCTATGCCTGTATAATGTGGGGCACTCAGCCTCATCTGGAAAGTGAAGGGGGTGGACCAGCTGACCTGTAACTTGGAGAGATGTGCCTTGAATTGCAGAGGAGAGATTCTCACCCAGTTCCAAGACACCTCTTCTTTGGGATGAAAGGTCAGTAAAATTCAATGGGCAGCTAACCATGAATGGCCTCATGTCATCTCCATTGCTGTTTTAAACTCTGACTGAAGCAAGGGGCACCATAGTGCACAGAGTGCCCAGCCTGGAGATCTGGGTAGGAATCTTCTTACAATGAATTGTTTTGCAACCACAGATAAATCATTTCACTTCTCTTTGCCTTAATTTCTTTGTCTGTAAATAGGGAAAATCAGATGCATTTATATATCTGCATATATGTATTTTTGTATGTATGTATGTATATATATAATATACATATATATATTATTAACAATTTTGCTATCACTTATCAATGACACAGTGTTCCTCCATTAGGGTGTGAACTCCTTCAGTGAGGGAAGGGATTCTCTTTGTATTTTGGCTTTCCTGTGTGAACTTAGCACAGTGCCTGGCACATAGAGATTGTTTCATCAGTCCATGGTGATTGATGATCAGTGCCCTGACATTTGACCAACTGAGTCAAATCTGGATTCCAGGATCTCAGAATCTAGTTCAGCTGATTTGCCTTTACTGGTCAGGTATGCTGCTGAGAGGATTCATTTTTTTTTTTCTTGGCATTGGATTCACTAGGGTTCATCTGTAAACATGAAGAATGGAGGCATTTGTTTGTCCTGATGCCCTTACTCCTCCCTCGACTGGACAAAGAAACCAACCCCAACTCAGGTCATCAGTGTCTAAAAGAGCCCACTAATGCTACATGGTCTCAACCAGATATGGCCAGGGCAAGATATCCCTGGGAAGTGTTCCTGCTGGCTCCATGGTGTATGCATTTCAGAAATAAAATAAACAAGTTTCTGTTTTCATATTTTCAGGACAGCTTGCAAGCCACGTGCACCAGGAGGTGAAATCCAAGAATCTCACCAAAAAAGGGAAAACCAACTGTGAGCGTGCTAGGAAAAGTGGCTGAAGAAATACCAGGCTCAGTAATAATAGAGCCTTCAATAGTCTTGGGGAAACTTTGTACAAATATAATTTGAAATGCTCCACTCTGCCCTGGCCATGTTTGCTTTCAAGATATTTGGTGCCAAAAGACTTAGGAGAAAAATCTTAAAGGAAAATGGAGATCTGGATAAGAGCACCTTTTCCAAGGTAATCAAAATGAAGAGGAAGACAAGCCATTTCAGAATTTTCCCCTTCTTTTAATTACAAACAGATCTCTTAATTGTTTGGGGTCTATAGGAAGTATTTCTTGGAGAAAAGATGTCAATTAAAAAATGCAGATGAAAGTTGGCTGGGAATCTAAGGATAATATTGCAGACAGAGAAGATAGCATACAAAAAGAGAGATTATTCTTAATTATCTGTATCTTCTGGAGTTCATCCCAGTAAGTATAGTCTGGGATAAGAATAACAATTGGAACTGTTCAAAGATTTGGAAATAGCAGCAAGCTCAAATCTTGGGAACATCCAGTGTTTGATGGAAAATTGGCCCCATGTTTCATTATTGTCTCCTAAGGCACCATGGTAGGTGACCATAATGGTGATGAGTCCCTAGAGTGTTCCATATGAGGACTAGATGGAGAAAGTGGAAATATCTAACCTGGAGAAGCCAGTGCGGGAAGGGAGTGGGGTCACAGTCATTTTAAAGTCCTGGCAAGATGGTCCTATAGCTGAGGAATTAGATCAGCTTTGTTTGGGCCCCAGTGGGCAGAATTAGGAGCTGTGGAGAGCACAGGGCCAGACTTTAGTTAGATGGAGGTGGAAACTCCCTAACAATTAAAAATACCTCAAAGCAGAATGCTCTGGGTCATAGAGATGGGAGAGTTGGAAATGGCTTTAGAGGTCCACCTTCCTCGTTCTGCAGATGGGGAACCTGAGGTCCAGAGAACTGGAGCCCAAGGTCCCACTTATGTTAATTTATTTGGTAGATCTAGGATTTGGACCTAGATCATCTGACTCTGCAATCTCTCACCTGCCCTATCCACTACACCATGAATTCTTCCCATTAGAGGAGGACTGATCACTTGTCAGGTAGGACATGCAAAGGCTTTGTGTTCAGATACCTGTGGGATGAGTAGGTCCTATATTCCACAATTCTGTAAAGACATGTGTTATACAAACAGAGGTACATAGACATGCATGTTTTATGAACTGAAAAAATTTGTGAGTCAAGACTCCAGGGTCTCAGGAAAACACAACAAAGCAAAAATCCCTCTCTGGCTCAGAATGCCAAAGAATGATCTCCCAGCATGGATTTTTCTAATAGTTCTTCCAGCTATGGCTTCCTATAGAAAGGTGATTTATGGGTGGAGGACAAGAAGAGTCTAGTGGAATCTGGAATTCATTTTAAAATATTTGGATGAAAAAGAAATGAGATTCAGCTAAAATGATAAAAACTGGCTCTGAGAATAGAGTATAAAAATATGAACATGATGTGTGCACATTTTTTAAATTGGTGAAGTTATCGGGAGAGACTCATTGAATCAATGGGCAGATGTGGCAGCTCTCAGTTTCCTCAGCTATAAAATGGGGATAATAATACTTCCTAAGGTAGATAATATATGCATAAAATACTCAGCTCAAGATCTGGCATACAGTAGGTATTTAATAAATGCTTGTTCCCTTCCCTCTGGTGACAATGAATCAGCCTATTTTAGTTTAAAACCTTTTTCTCTGCTCATCAGGACAATGACCAGAGTTCACATCTATCTGGTGCTCTATGGTTTATAAAGGGATTTCTTGGCAACGATATCTGGCATTCATTTTCAAAGTCTTTCAGTGAGAAAAAAAATTGAGAAGTAATTAAAAGGATGATGAATGGCTATGTGTTTTCAGTAACAATATATAAAAGCAAGGAGCTCAAGATTGATTATTCCCTGAAATTAATGGATGAGGAAACTGAGATGTGAGTCTGTGGTCACACAGTCCCCAGGGTGAGAGCCCCAAATGGAGCTGAACGTCCGAGGTCATCTATAGTCCAGTGTGGTGGTCGCAGACTCTATTGGCAAACTTCTAGTCCTGGGCTCACCAGACAACCTGGGATTTCACTGAAGTGAGGAACCCCTTTTCTCATGCCCATCCCAGTTTGCCTGAGTAACCCTGGAGTGTTTGAGCTGAGTGACTTTGAGATCAGTTCTCTACTATGCCATGTTGCCTCTTGAAGTTAGAGGACCTGGGTTATAATCCTGTCTCTGACATGATGGGTAGAACCTTGGGTTAGCATTCAATCTCATCGGCCTCCGTTTACTCATCTGGACAACAGGAATAAATAATCCTGATAGTTTTTGTGGATTAAATTAAATAGTGATTAGAAAACTTGCTCTAGATGACAAAATGTCCTGTCAATGGCAGGTGCTATTATTGTTTTAGCAGCCACTGCAACAAATATTGTGATAAAATAGAGGAATCAGATGGAATTGACTGAATGGGTGAAGGAGGAAACTAGTAGATAGAAAGCTGGCTTTGGAGTCAGAGAGACCCGAGTTCAAATGCACCCTCACACACTAGCTCTGGAACTGTAGGCAAGACGCACTGTTATCAGTCTGTTTCCCCATCAACAATATGCAAATATTAATCATACCTACCTCTCAGGGGTTTTGTGAGGATAAAAAGAGTTAATTTTTGTAAAGCACTTGGTAAACCTTAAAACTTTGTATAAGTGTTAGGATCATTATTATTACTATGAGTTATATTTCACTAGAGATTTCTCCCAGACCTAAGAGGAAAGAAGTCTCATCCTCCCTTCCTCCATTAACCTAGAAGTGCATCCAGTGCTCTGAACTTGGTCTACTGTTCTTTTTCTTTTTCTTTCTTTCTTTTTTTTTTTAAAGTTTTCATTTAATTGGGTTTTCAAGAATTTACAAGGTTGCTGGGCTGACATATTATCATTCTTGTTGTTCTTTTATAAAAATAATGGTCCCAGTCCACACTAGAGAGGATTGAGTTGTTACTTTTTTTGAGAGAGTCATGACTCTGCTTCAGGTAGAATCTACTTTCAGATATGACTTCATCTTTGCTAATTAAGAAAAACGAAAAAAATGAGTATGGCTAGCTCTTCATGAAAAAGAATTTAATCGAAAACATCAATGATACACTCAAGAAGTCTTGTTAAGAGTTAGTGTAGACCTGGCAGACTAAGAAGTAATTAGTGTTAATATAACTATCCTGTTGAGAAGTCCCAGATGAGCAAATAGCCATCTCATTAATGAAAAACATAGACAGAGCAGAGCGGGTGGAGTGATGGGCTTGGAGTCTGGAAAACCTGGTTCTGATCCCACCTCTGATACTTAGTAGGAAATATCATCTTGACACTTAGTGGGGAATATCACTTCAGCTCCCTGAGTCTCAGTTTACCTATCTGTAAAAGAGGACTGATAATAGTGTACTTCCAATTACCCAGGGTAGTAATGAAAATATTACAACCATACTGAATTTCAGCATCTGTATCTATAAAATGAGAAGATTGGACTAGTTGATTTGAGGTCCCTTCTCGCTGCCATTTATGATCCCATGAGTGTATGCCAGCTAATTTGCAAACTGCAAAGTTCTCTGGAAATATTTGTTGTTGGTGCTGATCATCTCCAAAAGAACATTTCCCTTGTTTATTTGTTCTTGAGAGGTAAAGAATAAAATGCACTGTGTAACTGCAACAGAATCCGGATTTCCTAAGCCCACTGAAAGTCATTCAAAACAACAATTTTGAAATTAAATTCCAGTCCAAGGCATTCTTGGTAGGAGGTGGAATGGATGGCAAGAGAACTGGAAAGAGGAGGGAAGAGTCTGTGGGGACAGTGGCTCCCTGAAGAGACTTGGTAGGCAAAACATGGTCTTCACCCTTCTCATGTCTGAACTTTCTCTCCCATCTACTTCTGTAGTTCCCTTCCCTACTTTTAAGTATTACAAACCTATATTTTCATCGGGAAAACATAAAGAATCCCTTGAAAGCCCCACTTCAGGAGTTTCCCTGTCAGTCCTATGCCTTTCCTAACCTGTTCTCTGATCACTAGACCACAGGGCTTTTCTAGGGAGTACTTAGAAGAAAGATGAATCTTTATTCCAGGAAGCCCCAACCTCAAGTGGGTAGATATTTTGAAGGTTGTTTTAAACATTCCTCTGATACCCAAATGGCAAGAATTGTTTGTGAAAAAATAAATGATATAGAACCAACATCCCCAGCCTTCTCTTTCTCTCTTTTTAGGATGACCCAGGGCAGGAAAGGAAGCAAGAGGGCAAGCTGCTCATTTTACAGTTACAGAAGTCCAGAGTGAGGGGTGTAAATGATATACTGAAGATTATCCAGGCAGAATTTGTCTGAGGTCGAATTTGAACATAGCTTCTGTGACTGGTGTTAATATTCTTTCCTCTGTTCTATGCTGGTGATGATGGCAATAGCCTAGTCGATATTTTAATTAATTTTTGATTGACAAGCATTTTCCCTTTCCCTCTTTCCCCCTTTCGCCCCCCACTAAAAAGAAAGAAAAGGAAGCAAAACTCTTAAAATAAATCTGCATAGCCAAACAAAACACATTTCTACATTGGTCACATTCAGAGACACATCCCAATCTGTGCATTGAGTCCATCCCCTACCTATCAAGATGTGGGCAGCCCGCTTCACCAGCAGTCCTCTGGTGAGTGCACTTAAGGCTTTCCGAGCTGTTCATTTTTACCATGTGATTACAGTAGCGATTGTTCTTCTTGGGTTCACTCTGCTCTATATCACTTCATAAATGTCTTCCCAGGTTTCTCTGAAATCATGACTTGCATCATTTCTTATAGCATAGCAGTATTTGGTTTCATTTACATGACATAATTAGTGCGGCCATTCTGCACTTGATGGACAGCCCCTTAGTTTTCAATTCTTTAAAACCTTTCACAATCTGGACTTTATTTATTTTTTCTAAGTTTGCTTCACATGACTCTCCCTCATACATTCAGCCCCTACTGCCTTGAGGCAGATAGAATGTACAGTGACTATAGAGTCAGAAAGACCTGAATTTGAATTTCTGTTCTTGAAGATGACCGTGACATCATGGAGGTAATGCCCTGACATTCAAGTGAATTGGATTTAAGTGCAGCAGGGCTGTGCAAAGCCTCACTGTCTTGTCTGGAGCCATCTGGGTTCAGTGCAAGATACAGATCAAGATGAATGGAGATGGCCTGGATGCAGTGGGAGTCTTTGACCTTTTTCCAAGTTCTTTCCAAGTTCTCACTTTGACTGTAACAACACCCATTCAGAGATTAAGTCTAGGTAAGAAAAGAGCCAAGGAGTGACTCCTTTTACCTATTAAAAAAAAAATCAATCTGGGAGGGGAAGACCCTTAGGGTTTCTGACCAAAACAGAAACAATTATTATTTACCCTCATTCTGAGTCACCAAGGCCCAGCCAATGACCACTAATTGGGGTTTGGGCTGGTTCCTATTGGCCAATCAATAAGAGCCAGAGTGAATTGGGTTTAAGGTTGTGTTTATTTTTCTTCTTGAAGAAGACCATGACATCAGGGAGATGATTACATGGCTTGCAGTTGACTTTGAGGTTTCGGGTTTAAGGTAGGTCTTTGAAGAAAGAAATGTAGCCCATAAACCCCAAGATATCTTGGGAGGTTTCAGTGATCAAAATTTACGTTTCTTTGGGCAGAACAAGTACTTGTAGGTTAGGGTCCCTGTGTGGACAGAGGGAGAAGGAGGAGAGAGGAAGGGAGAAAAAGTGAGGGGGAAAGGAAGCTGTAGAGGGAGTGGGAAGGGGAGGGAAAGGGAAAGGGAATCTGTCTCAGGAACTTACTAGTTATATGGGCATGGAGAAATCTCTTAGTCTCTGTGAGACTCAGTTTTCTCATCTGTAAAATAGGAATAATTATATCTACCTCACTAGGCTGTTTTGAGGATCAAATGAGAAAATATACATAAATAACTTTTAAATCTTAAAGCATTACTACAGAAATACTAGTGCTGCTACTACTAGTATCATTATTATTTGCTGTTTCCCAGGTTTGGCATTTTAACTGGACCTCCTTGTTTTTGTTCGAGCTTTTCCTCATGCCTGGGATGCACTCCCTGAAGAGGTGTGCTGGAGCTGATTCATTCGCTCTTGCGAATGCTAACTGTTAACTTTTCAGGCCGAACATTTATACCTAGGAAGCTGGCAAATGCCACAAATCAGAGCTCCATTGTTTTGCTGATTGTGAAAACTAAATAAAATGAGGATAAACAGGAATGATGTCTATTAAGCCGAAAAGTGTGAGGTGACTAGGAGAGGGATTGTTAGAGCTTTACCAGCACCTCCTCAGCTCTACCATTTAGAATCCTTTGTTTCCCTCCAGGCCACTCACATGCCCAACTCCTAAGGGAAACCTTGATTGAGTCACACTGTTGTCAGTGTTCTTTCCCTCCTCCTCAGATTATTATGTATCAGTACATAGGGGATCATCCAATCATCTGTCTCTGACTAGCAGGAACTTCAGAGGTCATCTCCTTCAAACCCCTCATTGGTTTGCCCAGGGTTACCCAGGTAATGAGCACCACGGGCTGGTCTGCTCTACACCTTCGCTGCACACATGTAGGTTTTTGTCCTTTGCCTCGCCCCTGCCCAGCTTCAACAGGTTCCTTGAAGGCAGGAAAATTTTCTTTGTCTGTTTTCCCAGAGTACAGCCCTCTGTACACGAGGGACTCCCTACATGCTCTTTGACTTCTAGAACTAGCCCTCCTCCCGCAGGCTGACTTGGGCTTGCACTTAGCCTTCCCCGAAGGAGCTATCAGTCCCCTTGGGACTAAGAGCAGGGGCTGCAATGGGGGTGGTCAGCAGAGGCAGAAGAAGCCTTCTCTCCCCTGCCCCCTCCCGCCTGCAGTCTTAGCTGTTTGGTGAAACTTGACCTCACACTGTATCACACCAAACAGGCATTTAGAGGCAACCTTGAAGGACTCTCGGCTGCCTATAAGTTTCTTTCAAAGTTTGGGGACTGGGAAGAGGGAGGAGGAGCCGGGGCTGACTTTGCACGGTCTTTAAGGTGTAAAGCCCAGCTCTTTTACTGTAGCAAGTGATTGCTGACAAATAGGTAACTGACATATTGTCAGTCACGGGGAGTTTCATTTCCACTTGCCAGACTCCTCAGACATGTCCAAGTCTGGGCCACTTGGATGAAGCGGGGCTTTAAAAGTGGATTTATTTTTATTTTGGGGGGAAGGGTGAGACGCCTGCAAAAAGGCTCCTGGATGCCCGGAAAAGGGTAGCAACTGAAAGCTGCCTTTTCTTCTGCTCTGACCCTGATCCTCTCCCTCTGAAGTCTGCAGTTCTGTATACGTTGGAGCAAGGAATGAGACCAGAAGCTGATATTTTTCCCTCCTTCTTAAAGGAAAAAAAAAAGTGTACATGCTGGAGCCATGAATCAAAGGCAGTCATGTGACGGAGGGGAGGTGCTGGGCTGGCCCCCAGCCAGTGGCAGGAGCCGATGGGTGGAACAAACCGGGCATGAGAAGCCGACTCTGCCTAACGGATCTCCGGCTGGGCACGGTGGTCCCCTGCTCCGGAGCCCCGGGACTGGCAGCCGCAGCAGCCCGGCGCGCTGGCCCCGCCGCCCGGACCGGCTCGCCCGAGCCTGACGTCGCTCCTGGCCAAGCCGGCCCCGGCCCTTCGGTGGCAGGGAAGCTGGAGGACGAACATGGCCTGCATGCTGAAGGTAACCGCTCCTATCTGTTGCTGGCACGCCGGCCCGGCTGCATCCCGCTCCCCGGGGGCGTTGGCCTCCAGCCTTCGGGAGGCTCCGCAGCGGCCGCCGCGCTCAGCCTCCCAGCCCTGCCCTGCTTTCCCCGCATTGTCACCACTGCAGGCTAGCGCCGAAGCGGGGTCTGACTGGGCACGGAGAGGAGGGGGCTGCGGGAGGGGGCTGCGGGCCGGGGCTCGGCGGCTGTCACTGCCTCCGTGGGCTGCTGGCGCGCGTGGAGCTGCATTACCTGGAGACGGGGGAGGAAGGATGGGCAGCCGGGCACAGTCTGCCCCACTCCGGGCCTTTTCCTTCCCCCCCTTCCCCGCCCCCGCCCCCAGGGCTGCCAGAGGGGGTGCAGTCTAGTGCAGAGAGCCCTTTAGCGGCCGCCAGCCCCGGAGACATCTCGGTGGGCTGCGGGAGGCTGGAGACGGGACTCGGAAAAGTTCAGGGGAGGAGGGTGTGTTCATTAGTGCAGATTCCGGCCCCTTATGCTAATGAACTCGAGTGGCAGCTCCAGCCCGGAGACTTCCTATTGGCTCCCGCGCGGCCACGCCCCTCCTCCTTGTGCAGGTTCTTGGAGGTGGGCAGACAGAGCCTCTGTCCCTGCAGGGTCCGGTGGCCTCTGTTCTCCGGCCGGGGCCCTGGGCAGTCCGGCCACTTCCAGGGCATCCCTCACCTGCGCCTTTGGGCCTCGTGGAGATGCTGGACCTGCGCCTGTCACCTCGCCCGCGCCCCGAGCATCCCCCGAAGCGGTGCTCAGCTGGGTTACTGCAGCCTGACCTCCCAGCACTCTCGGGTGTGTGCACCCGCCGTCAGCAGGAGGGCATCGCTGAGCCCAGAGAGGGCTTGGAGGAGGGCACGACCCGCATCGCTATTTCAGAAATGAGGGGGTGGCATTAGGACTGGATTCCATGTCCTCGAGAGATGAGACTATTCCCAGCAGACCTAACACCCTTGGCTTGCTGCCCTTGGTCTTCCTGGGGGAAGGGAGCAGTGATAGAAAGAAGACTTCATTTCAGGGTGCCATTTAGCGTTCCACAAGAGGGGCATGTCCTGATGTCCCCCATCCCCCAGGGAGCTCTTCTTCTCCTCCTAGGGAGGCGTTTTGACCGGGATGTCCAGAGGCCAAGCTCTTGCCTCTCACGGCCTAATGCCCTGAGACGGTGGGTATGTTGGATCATGGCTTTAGATGCCATATTCTCTAAGACCCCTTTCACTTCTTAGCTTGACATCTTTTGATTGTGAAGGGTTTTCTTATTCACTTGTGAGTTTCTGATGCCCCTCCTGCCTCAGAATTTTTTAGCTGACGAACTGGAAGGTATTGTGGATGGAACATTCACTTTTGAATCCAAATTCTACCTCAGACACTTACTGGCTGTTGAACTGGCCAGTCACTTAACTCTCTGCCTGACTCAGTTTCCTCATCTGCTTGCTTTGTACCAGGCCTGATGCTAAACTCCAGCACACAAAGAGAAAATCAAAATACCCTTCCCTCCAGGATTTTCTGTTCTAGGAGGAGGGGCACATGGGCACAGGGGTCAGTCAGTAGGCATTTGAGTGCCTATCGTGTACCAGACTCTGTGCTAATAGGGATACCAAGAAAGGCAAAAGATGCTCGGTCTCAAGGAGCTCTCAGGCTAATAGGATCTAATAAGCCTGAAGCGACACAGAATCTATACCCCTAAAAGTCCAGGGAGGTAAGGCAGAGGAGAAATATCGCAGCTGGGGAGGGGACTCTGTGAAGAAGGGTGGAGCTGCCTTAATTCACGTCTTGAGGGACCGTCCTGGGTCCCACCCTCTGTGAGGTGCCTTCCTTGACACTCCATGCACAAGCCAGTCTGGACAGTACGGCACAGTCGCTATGAATTTGAGGTGTTTCTTGGTGAATGTCAAGAACTTTCTCCTGACTAAACGTCCCTTCTTTGCATTGGGGAAATCCTGCCTTCTTCACCTCCTCCGAGGCAAACAGCAGATCCGGGTTTAAGGTTTAGACCGCTCCTTCATTTCCTCCTAACTTGTGATCTCCTATAGGTCTGTTAGTTTTCCCCTTATGGAGTCTGGATCCAATTCAAAAGCTGGAGGGGGAGGGGAAGAAAGCCCGGCCAGGAATGAAGAAAGGAGAGAGGGTTGACAGCCCTTGAAAACATGCCTGTTTTCTAGGGGAAAAGTGGCCGCAAAACCCCAAAGCAGCCTCTACCTCCCCCTCTAACATTCTACTTTCAAAAGTGAGCAAACTTTATCCCTTGGGACACTGGAAGTAAAGTGGATTCAGAAACGGTCAGGAAAGACAGAGCTGCTGTGCCGCAAACCTGAAACCATAGGATAACCCTGGCAGAGCCAAGGATGTGTCTATTTCCTAGTAAGTCTGCCTAGACCGTCCTGGGAAAGGTCCTAGACAAAGGTCTTAGCCATTGTCCCAGAAGAACTCCCCACATTGTGAGGAGGCGTGTGTGGTTTTATGTGATTACGTCAGCATAATCTGAGGGGGTTAGACGCTAATGCTAGCACTCTAGGCTGTGAATAAACAGACCAGTGTTTATGCTAGGGCTTGAAATTACAATCCCTCCCCTCCCCTTTTTCTCCTGGACAACATAAGGACTACTTACCTACAAAGAGTATCCTGGTTGGGCCATTCTCTAAACTAGGTGCTTAAATTAGGGTCCACTGAATACTTTGTCCATAGATAGATTTCAGGAGAATTATGAATTTATACAAAAGGGGGATTACATCTTTATGTTCAGTAACCTCTTACTGAAGCCTAGTATTTCCTTCAAATACTTAAAAACATTTTGAAAATGGCCCTAAGCTTCACCAGACTGCCTGCTCAACCAATGGTTCCATGACACAGAATAAGGGCAAGAATCCCTTATCTAAGCATGGGTTAGGTGCTAAATCTGATTTTTTCCTGGTACGTCACTCACATAAAAGCTTTATAAAAGTGTAACTGGATCATATACTTAGATTGTCAGCCTGGGAAACTAATTGTGCCTTGAAGACTTTGGGGAGAATAATGGTGGGATTTTAGACTGCGGGGCTGCTGAAGTAAAGGTGTAATTTATTAAACCTGGAAGAAACAGAATGGGGGACTCTCCACCTATCTGAGATGCTTTTACACAGAGAGAGTCCTGATCAGTCCCTTCTGCTCTGTAGACTCCGAAAAGGTAGAGGAACCTTAGCAAAAAGGAAAATTGAGCTGATTTTGTAATTGCAAGATTTACAAGTGTTACCAAATCAGAAAGCTGCAGTTGCTGCTTGGTTATTAAAAGGCTCATTATCTGGTTTATGGATTATCCAGGTGCCTTCCCTCTCCTCCTTCCTTCCTTCATTCTGCTCCACACATTTTAAGCATTTTGCTATCAATTAGCACATTCACCAGAGCATGAAAAAGGGAAAGTAGGTGAGACTCAAATCAGTTAATTCTGCTGCTTGTTAGCAGCTCTGAAGAGATTTGAAGGTGGGGAGGAGGTTAAAACTAATGACAAAAGACAGGTTTAGGGATTATCTATGGATTTCATTATCTATGCTTTCTCCTTCCTCTCCAGTGCTAGGGATTGATGAGAGCTGGGGTTGGATCAGATTTTTAATCTAAATGCTGCCCAACCACTTTAAATTGGAAACTTTTGGTCAGAGTCCCAAGAGGCAACACTTACATTGGCTGCCTTAGGAAATGGAATGTTCTCATTGGAAGACCCTCGAGGACTCCAATCCCCTCCCCCCCTTCCACTGAATGGAAGGCCTGACAACTAGATGCCAGAATTAGATCACGTTACAGATGATGAAACTGAGGGATAAACAGAGTCTTTTTGATGGAAGTCTTCATGCAGACTTTCTTTTACTTTGGAGGACACAGTTCTCTCTCCATTTACCCAAACCTGTGCTACTTCTGTAGTAATTGCTCTTGTGTCCAAAAGCATGCTGGGAGATAGACTGAGAGGGAACATTGACCTAGGAAAAGGGAGATTTCTCTTGGGCTTAGAGCTTTATTGGGGAGTCCAGCCCAACCATGAGTGTGCAAGACCAAAACATCATAAGGCATCTCTTAAACTTACCAGAAGAGACATCAATAAATATGGAGGTGCAAGAGAGGATTAAATGTGGTGAGGATAGGAGGGGATGGATGCACTTGGTCTGGCTAAAGAGATGCTGCTAATAGCCGGAAAACCTGTCCCCTCCTCTCTTCGTGACTGTGCCCCACACCACCACTGCTCTGGCAGGCCCTTATCATCTCACATCTGGGCTATTTCAGTAGATTACTTGTGAGCCCACTGCCTTAAGTCTCCCCTACAGCAGTCCATCCTCACTTCAGTCACCAAATTGATTCCTAACGTACAGATCAGACCATGTCACACCCCCCTACCCTGCCTCCAGCCCCACTCAGTACATTCCGGTGGCTACTGATCTCCTCCAGGATCAAATAAAAATACTGTTTGGCATCTAGGCCCCTCCTACCTTTCTTGTCTTCTCACACCTCACTTCCCAACACACATTCTTTGACCCAGTGATACTGGTCTTCTAGACAATTCACAAATGATAGACTTCATCTCTAGATCTGAACCTTTCTCTGATTGTCCCCTGTGCCTGAAATTCTTTCTTCCTCAGCGCTGTCTACTGACCTCCCTGGCTTTCTTTAAGTTGTAACAAAAATCATGATGTCATGATCTTCTTCAAAAACGAAGGATGAACGTAACCTGTGAGTAGACTGAGCTGCCTAAGTGGGGACGCAGTTAGTTGCATAACTCAGCTGATCCTCCCCCTTCTGTCTCCCTCTCCCTGTCCTTCTCTTCTCCAAAGGAAGATAAATTTGGATGGTCAGAGGTTGCCCAGTCACCTTGGGGTTTACTGGCTAGTTGTCTTCCTCTCCTTCCTTCCTTCCTTCCTTCCTTCCTTCCTTCCTTCCTTCCTTCCTTCCTTCCTTCCTTCCTTCCTTCCTTCCTTCCTTCCTTCCTTCCTTCCTCTCTCTCTCTCTTCTTCACGTTCCCCAAACCTTAAACCCAGCACACTCTGAAGCCCATAGATTGGACAATAATAGGTCCCTGCTCAAGCTCCACTTAATAACTGACTTACTGTGATTATCAATAGTAACAGTTTCTCTTTCCCTTCCAGCTTGATTTAGTTATTTTTTTCTTTTGCTTATTAAAGGGGCCATTCTCTGACTACTTCTTAAAGAGGCATTTTCACTCAATGGACATCACCTTGCTCTAGGTGGGTACCTGAAAAGACCTTAGCCTAAAAGGGCCAAGGTCTCCCATTGCATCCTGGGCGATCTCCAGACGTCCTGATAAATGTCAGGTCACTGGATTCAGGTGACTCTGGAGGAAAAGTGAGGCTGGTGACCTTGTACAACCCTCACTCACTCAACACAAAATCAAGTGCAAGTCATGTCATCATTTTTCTGATGTCATGGTCCTCTTCAAAAACAAAGGACAAATAAAATACAACAAGAACAACTGACCTCCCTGACTTCCTTTAAGTCCTAACAAAAATCCCCCTTTCTGAAGAAAGCCTTCTTCAGCCCTTCTTAATTCCAGGGTCTTCCTTCTGTTAATGATTCCTCATTTATGCATTTATACATAGCTTGCTTTGTATATATTTGTTTGTGTGTCACCTCCCCATTAGATGGTGATCTCCATGAGAGCAGGGATTGTCTTTTGCCTCTTTTTCTGTCCCCAATGCTAAGTACAGTGCCCGGTACACAGTAGGTGCTTAATAAATGTTTATTGATTGATTTTGAAATAAATTTCTTGCTATATTGGATGGATAACTGATGGTTAATGTCTTGAGTATGCTAGGCACTTAATGTTGACTTTGCGCAGACCAGCATTTCCAACCTAGTGTAGCCCTCGGCATAAGAAAACTTTTTAAGAAATATGAGAATATTAGGTTAAAAATGTTCTCCTACTGAAATGAATAAATCTCTTTTAAAAATTTCTCATGTACATATGTGTAGTAAACTCTCCACTGCATTCTCTTTCCTATTGGATGGGGTTGGGGTAGGAAAAGGTTTTTCTTTTATGTAGATGTTTAGTAGATGCTAGAGTTCATTTCTTTTCATGTTGAATTTTGGTAATAGGTTTCGATTTTCAGGCAACGAATTTAAATTCGTTAGGTATTCATTAAGTGACTACCATGTGCAGAGAATTGTTCTAGACTGGGAGAAGGGGAATAAAGATTTGGTGAGATACAGTGTCTGCTTTCAAGGGGTATATAGTTTGGAAGTTTTTGGAAGTGTCTCCTGTAATGTCCAGGATTGAATAGAAAATATTCAGCTTGTCTTGTAAAGCCCTTCACAACTCTCCCCCTTCCCATGGCTAAACTTTTTACATTTTATCCCTCTCTATGTACACTAAAGATCCAGTGACACTGGCTTTCTTCCACAAACTCTGGAACTTGGCACTGGCTGACTCCCGTGCCTGGAACACTGTCCCTCCTGTCTCCAGTCCCTGACTTCCACCATGACTCAGCTTCAATCCTACCGTCTGTAAGAGGATTTTCCTTGTCCTCCCCACTCCCAGTGCCTTCCTCCTGATGTGACCTGCTATGTCTACCATAGAGATCTCTATGTACTCAGTTGTCTGTGCCTTGGTAGAGTAGGAACCCCTTGGGGACAGAGGTGGTTTTTGTTTGTCTGGTGTTGATGATGATACACAGATAGAGATGATATCCAACCAAACACAGTCACACTGGCTTTGTGGGGCTCAAAGTGAGAAAAGAGTTAGATGCGGAGAAAAAGGGGCAAGGACAGAGCTATGGGAGTGTGTGTGTGTGTGTGTGTGTGTGTGTGTGTGTGTGAGAGAGAGAGAGAGAGAGAGGGTAGGTGTAGGTGTGTCCTGAAATCCTGCAAGACCAAGACCCCTTGGATTTTTCTTTGAGTTTTGCTGAGACTTCTAGGAGAGGTGTGTGTGGGAGGGAAGGATCGTTTGTACCGGGAGCTTTGTTTAGATAATTTAGATTCAATTTATCCCAAGGTCATTCTCAGTCTCACCTGCAGTGGCTTCCAGAAGTTGGAGAGGGTGTTTGAGGGGCTGGAGATTGGACAGAGGAAGGAGATGTGAACCTCAACTCTGCTTCTGCTACAGGGGAGGTGAACAAACCCTTTGGCTTGAAATGCATGGAACAACTGTTAGAAAAAATAATGTGAATAAGGAGAAGATAATGGAGCATGACCCGAGTGATTGAATGTTGAGACGTAGTCAATTAAATGAAGGTGACACTTCAAGACCCACCCCCCCAGACATTGATTGGCTTGGCTACCCCAGGCAAACCCCAATCTCTCCCAGTCAAGTCAAGCCAACTAGTTTTTATTAAGCACCTACTACATGCCTAACTCCACACTAAGTGCCAGGGATATGAAGAAAGGTAAAAACTCATCCCTTCTCTCAAGTCTAATGGAGGAGACAACAGGCAGCTGCCCACAGACAATCCAGATGAGGCAGGATGAGCTGGGATGGCCTCAGAGGGAAGGCGAAGGGGAGCAGGTGAGACTTCTTGAAAGAGAACTTTATCTGAGACTGGGAGAAAGCCAGGAAATAGAGACAAGGAAGGCAATTGCTCCAGGCATGGGGAGAAGTCATTAGAATGCTCCTGATCAGGACTTGAAGTGTTGGGCTTCAGGACCAGCCAGGAGGCTGGTATATCAGTGGGTCACAGATCATGTGGAGTGGGGGAGACAAGAAGACCGGGAGGGTTGGGAGGGTCAGCGTCATGAAGGGCTTTCAAAGCCGACAGAGCATTTGCTATTTCACTGTGAAGGTAATAGGAAACCACTGGAGTTTATTGAATTGAGGCATGATTATGGTCAGACGTGTTTTAGTAGAGCCAGTCTAAGAACTGAGGGCAGGGTAGTAGAGTAAAGAGAGAGTGGAGTCAGGTAGCACCCCCAGTCCCCACCCCAGACTGGCAATGAGTGCCTGCACCAGGCTGGGAGCAGGGTCAGAGCAGGGAAAAGGATGTGCATGCCAGAGATGTCATGAAGCTACTTAAAAGATCATGGCAGCGTGCTGGATCGGGGAGGCAAGAGAGAAAAAGAGAGAGTCTGGGAAAATTTCTAGGTTGTGAGCTTGAGGGCCTGGGAGGACAGTGGTGCCCTCTACAGTAATGGGGATGTTTAGAAGAAGGGAGAGGTTTTTTAAATCATTTTTTGATGGAGGAGATTGGACATGTTGAGTTTAAATGTCTGTGAAACATCCAGCTTGAGAAGTTCAGTGAGGAATTGGAGATGTAAGACTGAAGGGCTAAGCCTCAGGCACTTCATCTGTAAAGTGGGGATATTATATTTATTCTCCTCCATAGAGTTGCTATGAGGAAAGCACTGTGTCTGCCTCCTCCTCCTCCTCCTCCTTCTCCTCCTCCTCCTCCTCCTTCTTCCTTATCTACATATGAAGAAATCTGAAAACACATCTTTGTGGAACATTTTGAGCGTCTTCTTTAGAATATATTAAAATGCATCTGGGATTGTGTTGATTTGAAATCTGCTCCAAGATTTCAGCAATGATTCAGTCTTGGTCTGGTCACCCCAGAAGTTCATGACTCTGGCTCCTTCCAACCTAATGGAGATGTTCTTCCCCTGTCTGTTATTTTGGGGTGTCCCAGTGTAGTAGATGGGCTGCTTCCTTGCCATCATTCACCTGCATGCATGACCAGTCTGTCTTCTTTCCACATGATGGGATCCCTCAATGATCCTTCTTCAGAATTTCTTATTGGTTGTGTGCTGCAGCTTGTTTATATCTACCATCGATCAATCAATTGACATGTATTTATGAAGTGCATACTGTGTTCCAGAAACTGTGCCAGCTAGGTGCTGGGAAAACAAAAAGAAAGAATGAAACATTCACTAGTTGCAGAGGTTTACATTCTCTCCATTTCCCTCTCTGTAATATTCTTTTTTTTTTCAAGAAGCAAAGATCCTATTTATCCAAATTGGTAGCAAAATAGAAATCTAAGAAAGGAGAATGTATACCAGACAATCTAAAGGGAAGGAGCTCTCCCACTGGAAGTGAACTATCTCAACCAGGCCAAGAGTAAGCCCTAGATATCACTTAAAGGGGAAATTCCTTGAAGTCTCTAGTGTAGTAAGCTGTAGATAGGGACGTAATGGAGATGTAATAAAGATTACTGGCTCCTGTCATGTTGTCTTCCTCCCAGAATCTTTTTCTCCCTTCAGTGTGATCTGAAGAGAGCATGGCCTCATGGACCTTCTCTCTCAAAACTCAAAACCAAAAGACCCCAAGATCTTTCTCCTCTCCTGCTCTCACCAACTCCTTTCACCACTTATCCAGGCAGTGCAATCAATATCCTCCAACAAGTAGAGTCCCATACAAATGGCTCTTTGATAAAAGATTTGCCTTCTTCTCTCCGGCTGAAACTCACTCTAACTCTTCAGAGAATGTTGTTATACATGTCTCACAGACATTCCACAACCCACCATAATTCTACTATGAAAATGAGGTGTCTTTGCTTTCATGGAAGGCTTGGAGTCATCAAAAGACACTGTATCTTCCTGAAGCCAATTCAGTCTTTTCTTTTCCTCCTTGAAAGTTCTGGTGCCCACTCACTGTCTGTCCCAGATGTGCATATTGATAAACAAACTTTATAGATCGTCAGTTCAGAGGTATCTTACAGTCTGGGGAATAGATGTTCTTCATTTGATCTTTCTGTGTGGTCGGGAGAAACTCCTTTGGGTGATTACAGATCTCTGCCAGGAGAATAGGCATCGTTTTGGGACTTCATGTGATCCGTGCAGTGCTCAGCACAAACTAGAGCACCTAGAGAACCCAGCTAACCACAGGGATGTCATCTTCAGCTTAGACTCACTCCTGGATCTCCTTTATATATACTTGATTTAATCTATGTGCTTTCCCCATATTTATTCTTTTTTATGGCCCATACATACATAAGCAATTCAGATCTGTAATGTTTGGGTCTAAATGTGATAGTTCCACTGTCCTTGATGGAAAAGGAAAGTTTGTTATAATTATTTTTGCAGATCTTTTCCATTTTTTCTTCTCTTCGTTTTCTTCTCTTCTCATCCCTTCGGATGACCTTGTTTTGTTGCATATCTTACCAAACTTTCATTAAATCAATTTTATCTTTCACTGATTCTCTCTCCAGCACTTGGCACAATACCTGGCACATAGTAAGCACTTAACTAAATGTTCTTGGTTGACCAACTGCTTCTCTGCTTTAAGAGACAGGATTGTGCTTTGTGTCCAAAGTTTCTGTTTTGTGTAAACCCTGTTATATTTCTGATGAAAGTTTATATATCTCATGTTAGTGATAACTGTCATAGTATAGTGATTTGAAGATTACCCCATATTTTATGTGTTTTCTCATCTGAGCCTTGTGATAAGCCAGTGAAAGAGGGACTATTGGTAAAGTTATCCCCATTTTACAGGGGGAGAACCGGAGACTCAAAGAGCTTGTGTGATTTGCCTTAGCTCACAGAATTAGCAAATATTAGAGGTAAGATTTGAGCCCTTATCTCCCTGACATTAAATCTAGACCACTATGTTACTCCTATTGAATAACTCTTTTTAAAATTTATTTTTATTTAATTTTGTTTTTATATTTTTAAACAATGCTCTTTGATGAAAATAACATGGTGCTGTTGTACCTCCCTACATCTGTGATCTCAATCCTCTGGGTGTTCCTACTGATGTTACAGATCTCAAATCACATGCAGTCCATGTCTTTCCATCCTTTGTGCCTTCTGACTGTGTTCTCTCATGACTTTGCCACAGTGACCTTCCCCAATGTGCTGGCCATCCTCCTAAAGTTCTTCTGATAATGTGGGCTTGAATTCATCGACTGAAACATTAGGCTGCATATACTCTGGTCACTTCGCTTTTTCTGTCTTTTTTGACACAACTGCTAAAGTAAAACTAAAAACAAAACAAAGCCCAGTAATTTCAGAAGGACTGGTTTATTTTGAAAAGGCAGTGGTAGGGTGGAAGGGACACAAGACTGAGGATTGGCAACCTGAGCCCCAGGCACGGCCTTGTGACTCAGTCCTTGGGGGCCCTGGCATGTTCCCTGTCTGGGCCTCAGTTTCCTCATCTTTAAGCTGGGTGTCTCTGAGGTCTTCCCAGCTTCATGACGTGCCAACAAGTGAACTGAGGTATAAGGTGTTTTGGGGGCCTCCAGGTGCTATTATTATTAACACTCTATAAGTGAGTCAAACCTTTTTCTTACCTGGTGGCATCCCCGATGGTCATGCTAGGAAATCACTTTAGGATGATTTACATACCAAGGAATCAGCCCACTGCTGATGGCAAGTCAGATTCTAATTGGAACTGGGGGATAGTTAATTTCAAGTTCTTCCATTAACTAAATTCTTCCTGCCCAGCATTCCATCTCCCCAGTAGAAAGCATTGCCCTTTACATCCACTTGCCAGATGCCTTGTTGGCTGGGATTCCCAAGCTGGGAGATGACATTCAGTGCAAGACCTCAGAGAACCATGTGGTGAGAGATAAGGGCCAGGAAAGGGCCTGGTACCTCGAGCCAAGTGCCAGCATCTCTAGCTGGGTGACTCTGGGCAGCTCACTTTCTCTCAGTCTCAGTTTTCTCAACTATAAAATGGGGATATAAGGCCTGTGTCCTGCCCCACAAATTTGTTGTAAGGATTGACTATGCCTAACTCACTTTATAAACCTCAAAGCTGTTATTCATGTTTAATTGGTAATGAATAAAATATCTCATGTGCAAGTGAACTATGCTAAGATGGGAACTATGCTAAGATAAAAAAATGGCACAGAGTTTGAAACTGAGGCCATGTATTCCAGCCCCCTCATTCTACAGAAGATAAAACTGAGACCCATAGGAATTCAGTGACATATGCATATGTCTGAGGTAGAATTTGAACTCAGATCCTCCCACTCCAGAATTGTAAGGTGCCTGTGTGGGCCGAATTGAAGGTTACGTGAAGGGGATAAGCATAAATGGGGCTAGGAATCATATTGGACGTAGTCTCCATTACTAGGTGAAGATGTTTACATTTTATTTGGTCAGTACTGGGGAGCCATTGAATGTTGCAGAGCAGCTGAGTGGTCTAATCTGTCCTGTGCTTTAGGAAGCTTGTTTTGACAGTGATGTCAAAGAGGCATTTGGAAAGGATAGATGCTTGAGGCAGGGAGAAGAGCTAGGAGGTCATCAGTCAAAAGGTGAGGATGCCCTGGGTTTACATGGAAAGTAGAGAGGAGGGGAAAGATGAAAGGACACTAACATGTAGAATTTAGAAGATTTAAAAGTTGGCTGGATGTGGGGTGGGGGGTGATGAAGGGAAGAGTCCAGGATGACTCTGAGGGTCTGAGAATGGGGAACTAGGGACAAGGCAGTGCTACCTGGAGAAATGAGCAAAGACAAGGTGTGGAGTGAAGATGATGTGTCTAGTTTGAATCTTGTTGAGTTGTAGGTGTCAGTGGCACATCCACCAGACAGTTGGGAAGACAGGCCTGAAGTTTAGAAGAGAGATCTGGCTAAGTGTATAGATTTGGAAGTAATTTGTGAAGACAGAATAATTAAGGCCATGGGGGAGTGAGACTACAGAGGGAGAGAATACAGAAACAGGAAAAAGTCTTGGTAGACCCCGACCCTTGGGGAAGAGCTAGGAGGGATGACCACAGAAGGAGCATCAAAGCAAAGCCGTTTTATGGAACCCCAAGGAGGAGGGAAGCATCAATGAGGAGGAGGCTGCCATTTTCAAATGATTCTCAACAGTCTAAGAGGCTGACACCTTCTAACCTTGGAGAGATCGGTCTCAGAATAGTGGGGATAGAAATCACAATGCACAGGGTTGAGTCAAGCATTAATTGTTTTTTTCTAGGAGTTCTGTAGTGAAGGAGAAAAGAGAGAAAGAGACAGAGACACAGAGAGGGGAGGGGTGGAGAGTATCACTCATCTGAGGAGGGAGGATAGGAATGCAAAGGCAAAGGTTTTTTCCCCTAGAACAGAGATCTGGGCTGTTTAGGGTAATGCGAAAGAAGCCAGTAAAGGAGAGATTCAAGTTCTGGAGGAAGGGGAGAGAGAAATGGGAATTTCCAGGTTCAAGAGGGGAGTGAAGAAAATGGGATGAAAGGCAGTGAAGGGTTGTGTTTTGCCAAGGGACCGGCCATCCCATCCCTGGGAACTATAGAGGAGGAAGGGAAGGTGGAAAATAGCCATGGGGAGATTTGAACAACTAAAGCTTTTATGAGAAACGACAGGAGATGCAAGTACAAACATCCCTCTGCTTAGTTACCAGTTCTATGCAAATAGAACTGGTGTGGGCACAGAAGGCAGTGCTGCCCTTCTGCATCCTCTTCCTTGTCATTGTTTGCCCATTCAGGTCTCCTCACTTCCTCTTGGCCTGGGGTGCTTTGATGCCATGATAATAGACAAGTATGAAAAATTCTGAGGCATCTGGAAAGATAACCCCAGAGTTTTTGGGAAAGATAGTAAAGGGAGAGGGATGAGGTGACTTGTAAGTGAGCTGAAAAGGACCTTGGAGATTTAACCTCCTCATTTTACAGGAGGAAACAGAGGCCTTAAGTGGATTTTAAAATAGGATTTGAACTGAGACCTTTCAACTTAAAATACAATGCTACTCAGTCATTTAGTCTAAAACCTTTCTATTTTGCAGGTGAGGAAACTGAGTCCCTAAGAGGTAAAGGAACTTAGCCAAGGTCACTATCTAGTAAACAGCAGAACCTGGTCTACCCCAGGCTTTCTGGCCCTATGGCCATTAGCTTTTCCCTTCTACTACCTCTGATGGCCACATTTGTGGGAACACTGGAGGCCATGTTATCTACTGACGGTAAAATAAAATATAAAGGTGAGAGACGGAGAAAGGTGGACATGATGAGAAGTCAATAAGAAGTGTTTTAAGGACGTTTCAATGGACTTCTTACACTGCAGAGCCTGTTCTTCCTCCCCCTGTCCCCCACAAGCAGTACCTCCACTCTCCCGCTCCCTCTCCTTTGCCCGTGGGAGCCCCCATCCTTTTCTGAGCAAACTGTCTTCACCCTGAACTTTCCCTCAAACATTCTCCTCTCCTTCATGAGTCCATTGAAACATGGCATCTCCCTTGAGGAGTCTGCAATGAGCCCTTCCCACTCTGTGACTGACACTGGGACCCGTCTCTCAAGTACTTTGGTTTATTCCTAATTCATGGAATCTAATGACCCCATCCCCTCCACGTTCGCGTGACTGTCATCTACTGATCTTTTCACGGGCTGTGCTTAGAGTCAAGAAATTGTGGTTTGGTCATTTTTCAGTCATGCCCGATTCTTCATGACCCCATTTGAGTTTGTTTTTTTTTTTGGCAGAGATACTGAAAGGGTTGGCCATTTCCTACCCCATATCATTGTACAGCTGGGAAAACTGAGGCAAACAGGGCAAAATGACTTGCCCAGGGTCACAAGCTAGGAAGTGTCTGAGGCTGAATTTCAGTTCAGGAAGAGGAGACTTCTTGACTGTAGGCCCGGTACACTATCCACTGCACCATCTGGCTGCCCTAGAGTCCAGAAGATCTAAATTCAGATACTGCTCCAGATTCTGGGCATATCACAGCCTCTCTAGGCCTCAGTTTTCTCCTCTGTCAAACAAGGGAGTTGGGATTGATGGCCTTCAAGGGCCTTACAAGCTCCAAACTTTTGATTCTATGAAGCAGCCTCTTGTTCATCATCTTTCTGTGCCATCCCCTGGTGCCATGCTCAGAGATCACTGCCTGTGCCTTTGTGGACAGGGGGCATCATCTTCATCCAATGTCAGGAGGCTGTTGGCATCATCACACTTTGAGTCCCCTGATGCCTGAACTCCAAACCTCCCTGTGATACCTGGGTCCTTCAGCACTTCCCTATGCCCCCAGCCCATCTTCTCTCTCCTTCTGGCAGGAGTCACACCTGGGCAGTCTCGGAGTGTCAACATCTGCCATCCTGAAACACAGTGGCTTTGGATTCTCATGCTCTGACCCGACTCCTCATTCCCTGCTCTAGGTGAAGCCACTGGTGGAATTCTCCTCTCCTCCTCTGCAGTCTTAAAGCAGTTGGATTCCAGAGGAACCAAAGAGGAAGTAGACCTGCTTTGTCAGTAGCTAAATCCCAGGGTCATTAATTTGGAACTGGAAGAGATCAAGGCTATTTAGATCAACCCCCTCATTTAAAAGGGGGAAACTGAGGCTGACAGTGGTCACCAGGCAGCTGGTAGCTGGGCTGGGATGGTGAATGATGAAATAAACATGCTTCATCTACCATGTTCCCTCCTGTATTAGAGTTCTTTGTGTCTTTTTAATGAGCTTCTAGTGTCTTTGCTGTTTGGAAGTAAGAACTGGGGCTTCTGAAGCTGGTTGGTTGGAATTTTATTTCATTGTGGAGGTTCGTGTTTTTGTTACTTTTCACTACCTTAATTATTCATGTGATTTCATTTCCAAAATTTCATTATTTAAGGATTAGTGAGGGAGCAAGAAATTCCTGGTGGTGAGAGATGCTCACAATTTTTTCCAGCATAGTGATGATTCATCGCCTTGTTGAAGTTTTTATTAAATAACAAAAAAAATAATAGCAGCCATTGCCTTAATCTTATCTGCTTAGATGAGCCTCACGGTGAGGAGATCATCTCCAAGTCCCAAGGCACCATTTTCCTTTACTCCCGGAACCCCGGTTCTGGGCCCTCATGTGTTACATGCCAGAGTCTTCTGACTTTTGTCTCCTTGACTTTCAGATCCCTTGTCCTATACAGGTGTTATAAAAAGTGTTCATTAATCTATCAAAAGTTCAATATCTGCTTTAAAATCTTGAGAAGGGAAGCACTAAGTATATTACTGCCTAGATAAAACTGCTTTGGACGGCCCCCAAACAGAAGCCACATCATGAAGATTTCTCCCTGGGGATATTTTATCAGTTCTGTGCCTAGTATCAAGTTGTCTCCAGGTTTTTAAGAACATGTGGACAGGCTGCCATCTCAGCCTTCCCCCTTCCCGTGATTCCTTAGTGCCACTTTGTCGCAATCTGTTATTGCTCCCTAAGTTCAGCTGTGCACCCGCCACCTTGGGGATCTGGCTCGTGCCTAGGAGGCCAGGAAGCCCCTCCATCTGTCTTGAAGGCCCAGTTTGGGTGCCACATCCTCTGGGACCCTTCCTGATGCCCTTAGTGTTAGCATCCTCTTTTCTCATGCATCCTTCCCTCTGTTCAAGCCTTGCACCCCTTCCTGCCACCCCAGTGTGAGCTTCTTGGAGTCAGGACCAGGGCCTGGTTCCATTGCTTGTTGAATTGCCTCACTGGATCCCTCAGTCCATGCTCCATTCTGTACACCTCTGGGAAGCTCCCTCCATTCCTGCTGCGTCTGCTCCTGGTTGCCGTCCTTCAGTCGTCGGCACTCTGATCTGGGACCAAAGGGAAGACTTGGCTCCTTGGTTACTTAGCCCTCCCTGTGTCTCAGACGTCTTTAACTTTGGCTTGTATTCACCTCAGCCCCTGCAGAAAGGGGCCAAGCCAGGGCAGATCTGGGTCTTCAGGGCAATGAGGGGCCATGTCTTTAAGGCAGTAGCAACACAATATCAACCTTCACTGCTTTAAGTGGAGAAGACAGGTGATTTTACAAGTTCCAGTGACTTGCGCAGGGCTGTCCAGGTAGTGACTGTCCAAGTAGGATTCCTTCCCTCCCACCTCCCTCCAGTCTGGGGCTGTGTACACGATTCTGTGAAAGCACTCCTGCTGTTTGCTCCTCCTGAGAGCCTTCTGATACACTTGGCCGGTATAGTCACATTATCCACATATTATGGATGAGGAAATGGAGGATGGGATGGGATCATGTAGTAACTGAATGATGAAGTCTGGGCTTGAACCCAGGTACAGGTTTTCTGATACCAAGCTCAATGCTCCTCCCATAAGAGATTCAAGTCATCAGGCAACATAGAGGAAGGAGGGGAATGCAGGTGGGGTGCCATGTCCCGCTGCCGATAGCCCCAGAGGGACTCAGCTTGTGACAGGCCCATTTAGGAGGGGTGCAGAATGCCTTGGAATGGCTGAGATTCCTGGCTTTTCTATCCAAGGATGACTTCCTCTGATTCTGGCAGGCTACATGGGGACTCATGTGGAATGTTAAGTGGAAAATGACAAAATGTGGAGCCAATTTAAGCATATTTTGGGGCACACTCCGTTGTGATGAAGCCAGGGGGAGGAGGGGAGGGTGGGCTGGAGCAGATCTCCTGGGAACACCCAAGGTAAAGTCCTGCCTTAGACAGTAATATGCTTGTGACCCGGGAAGCTGGCTTAATGTTTGCCTCAGTTTCCTCCTCCGTGAAATGCTGATAATAGGATCTACTTCACAGGTTTGTTGTGAGGATGAAATAGATATGTGTATGCACTCTGCTACAGACAAGGGATTTTAAAGAGTGAACCATTTCCAATCACCTGTGCTGGCCAGGTGATGCCTTACCTTCTACCTGAGAAGTTTGTCTGGAGGATGAAATGATACAGTCATGGAATGGTTGTGATTGCTTTGCAGACCCTTACAGTGTCCTCTCATGGACCCTTTGGCAGGCTGGAAAAACACGAATACAAAGGAAACCACTTAAATAATCCTCACAACAGCCTTAAAGTTCGCAAAGCACTTTACAAATATGATCTCATTTTGTCCACACAGTGGCCTTGGGAGGTAAATGCTATGATTATATCCATTTTACAGATGAGGAAACTGAGTCAAAGAATGGTTAAGCGACTTGCTTGGGGTCACATATCTAGTAAAGTACCTGAGGCAGGCTTTGAATGGAGGTCTTCCTGGCTCTAACCATTACACCTCCTGATATCTATCAAAATATTGAAAAAAAGAATTCTGCGGTCCCAAGTCAGAACTTGAGGAGTACTGCACCCTCTTATCTGTGTTGCTGGTCTGTGTTGTGACATCATTTATGAAATAAAACCACTGAAGGATATTGGGACTGTTATTTGAAAAGTGCCAAAAACAGGCAGGTTGGCTGGAGAGCCAGGCTTAGAGGCAGAAAGTCCTGGGTTCGAATCTTGCCTCACACCAAGCCGGTTCCCTTGGATTGTAAATGACCTGACAGGCTCTGTTCAGCAGGTGTGGAGGGAAACATTCTCAATATAATTCCTTAAGACAATGAAATCCCAGGACTGGTCAAAAATAGACAATAAAGGGAGAATGGGAGCTTCATTTGTGTGCAGGTTTAAGGTCTTCCTGGGAAAGTGAGGATGCCTCCATCTGTGGTGGTGCCTCGGGATCCAAAGCAGACTTTTTCTTCAGGGGTCATTGGGGTCATTGATCTACCCATCATTAGTTACCTCTTCTGAAAAGCAGCTAGTCCTGAAGGCAGCTGGATGGTGCAGTGGTTGGAGCATTGGACGTAGAGTCGAGAAGGCTTGAGTTCAGATCCCTCCTTGGACGCTAGCTGTGTAACTCCGACCAAGTAACTTAATCTCTTTCTACCTCAGTTTCCCCATCTGCAAAATTGTGATAATAACAGCACCACCCTGCCAGGGTTGTTCTGTGCATCCAATGAGATCACTTATGTGCAGTCCTTTGCAAACCTTAGGTGGGGTTGGGAGGGAACCTATGCCCTCAAGGCCACATGTATCCTTTTAGGTCCTCAAGTGCAGCTTCAAAGGACCAGGATTCAAATCCTGTTTCTGACACTGCCTCCAAGACCTAGGGTAAGTCACTTAGCTTCCGTGAGTCTCAGTTTCCTCATTTCTAAAGTGAGGGGTTGGATTAGAGCAGGGGTGGTTTTTTTGACTGAGTCCAAGTTTTACAGAACAAATCCTTTTATGAAAGGGATTTGTTCTGTTAGGTTTGAATTCAGTCAAAGGGCTGCACTTGAGAACCTAGAGGTCCCACATGGCTTTGAGGCCGATTCCCCTCCTCTGCCTTAAAGGGCTCTATCTTCTTCTTTAGGCATTCATCCAACTGTCCATGACCCTGTGGATGATAACATACCAATACTGTCAATGGGGCTTTCCTGGAAAAGAAACAGGAGTGGTTTGCCATTTCCTTCTCTGGTGGATAAAGGCAAACAGGTTAAGTGACTTGTCCAGGGTCACACAGCTAGTGAGTATCAGAGTTTAGATTTGAACTCCGGTCTTCCTGACTCCAGGCCCAGCACTTTATGTGCTCTGGCTCAGAGCCCTCATTATTGTACCCTGGTTTGAGTTTGAGGCTTGGTTGTATGAGTTTTGCCTTCACTTTTGCATACTGGTCTTTCTCTTAGGCAGCCAGGAGGGTGGACAGGACACCGAGTTACTAAAAAACTGATGAAGCCTCTGTTTCTTTGAGACTTTTGCATTAGTAGAGGGGAATGGCTTCTTGGCAGGGATGTATACTCTTAAGACAGGCTTATTTTTTATATGGAGAATAACAGGGGTGACTATGAAAATGAGGCTGCCTTATACAGTAGAAAGAGATCCTGCTCAGAGCCAGGAAGCCCTGAGTTCAAGTCCTTTTGTGCAGCATGTAGACTGTACGGTCCTAGACAAGTCCTTTGTCCTCTCTCAGGGTCTAGGCTCTGCATTAGCAGACACAGCTTCCTCACCCTCTAGTTTTCTAGACAGTGGTATCCTAGTTCTAGGAAGCTCTTCTCTTAAAAGAATTCACACTTTTACGAACTTCCAAACTTCCAAAATGCCTTTTTTTAAAAATTAAGTATAGATACTGTTACTATAAATAAGGAAGTTGGAGAAATCTTTGACTCACCCAGAGTCAAACAGCAAGACATTGTCAGAGTTGGGGGTCACTGGATCAAAGATCCAGGCCTGCAAGGAACCTGAAAGTCCAGTGGGCTGTAATGCAATGGTTAGAGGCCATGGAGTCCAACTGTGTTTATTTGACTGATATGGAAACTGAGGCACAGAGGGGTTAAATTCCAGTGCTCTCAAAAAGCTGAGTGATAGGAATTTGGCATTTGATCATGAAGCCCTGTATGGGAGATCAGATGCTCTGGGTGGGTAGTCTGCTCTCTGTCACCCTGGGAAAATGACTTTCCTGTTGGGGCCTCAGGGTCACACTGGGCACTTTTGGTTAGACTCAGTGATTACAACTATGACGTATTCCTACTCCCTGCCTTTGTGCAGACTAATTATAACTGGCATGTGCAGAATGCTGTAAGGCTTACAAAGGCACTTTACAACCATCCTCTCATGTGATTCCCCCAGCCAGGCTGGCTGCTAGGGGCTGTTCTTACTGCCGATGTCCACAGGCGGTCACTGAGGCAGACTCACTGCTATAGGCACCTGAGGCATCTGAATCTGGATCTTCTGGGCTCACACTCCAGGATCCTTTTCTCTGTAGCCTGCTGCAGACTGGAAATGAAAGTGATGCTAAATGAATGTGAATTAGGTCCCAGGACTCAGTGATTTCTAAAAAATTGGCCCATCTATGAATAAATGAATGAATGAGTGAATGAATGATTGATTGGATGAATGAATGAATGATTGGATGAGTGAGGAAATGAATGAATGAACTTGACCTTTAATAGAGGAGCAGTAGTACACATTTCATAAATGTCCTGTGTGTAACCTTTGCGGGAAAGTGGAATTTGGATAAATAGGAACAAATGTTTACCCATTAGGTAAAGTGGTTCTTGACTTTTGTAACCACTGTGGATGTGTGTGTGTGTGCATGTGTGTGTTGGGAGACATCTCTGTTGATCTTTCCAGGGTTTACCAGGAATTCCTGATGCCAGTGGGCTGTAGGATGAGGATGTCTGAGAGGCAGGCTAGGCGGTGGTCAGTGGTTCTGTGGACAAATCACTCACTTCTCTAGAAGAGTTTCAGAAGGTGTAAAGTGGTGAGTGAGCTGCTATCAGCATGGGTGGAGGCTGTGCTCTCCTTGACCAAAGCCTGAACCCACTCATCCTGTGCAGTGGAAGGAGCGTTTGCAGGCTCTGGAGTTAGAGGACCTGAGTTCAGATCCTCCTCTGACAGATCCTACCTATGTGGCCTTGGGGCATGTCGCTTATCTTCCCTGGGCCTCAGCTTCCTCTTCTGTAAAACGGGAGTGGGTGGACTCTTTCCCTGTCATCATCCTTAGTGTAGATGTGGTTTTCATGCAATACACACATAGCCGAGTGCTTGGGAATCTCTTCCTGCCTTATGCAGTCCTGGGAGCAAAATGACTCATGCCTGATTGCTGAGTTCATTGTTCAATAAACACTTGTTGAATGAATGAATGACCCAGCTGATCAGTGCCTCAGTAACACATCCACACAGTTAGAAAGAGACCTTGCGTAGCCTGGTGGTCATGCTCCCTGTCCTGATGTGGGGCACCTGTGTGTGCGATTGGGGGGCACCTATGTGTGCTTGAAGGTGGATGTGTGATCTGTCACAGCCTCTGGGAGTGACAGAAGCCTCTGTGCCTTGGCAGAGCACAGTCTCCATGCCAGGAATATGCTCCTTCCTCGACTCCAGGTTCCGAATCCTTCCAGACTCAGGCCAAGCCTCTTCTTCAGCTGGAAACCTCTGGTCACCCCCGATTGCTTCTCCCCTGTCTGCGTACCGTGTCCTCTGATAGAACGGGGCTTTCCTGAGGGCAAGGGACAGTTTTATTTGTTCTTTGTGTCTCTGTTTTCCTAACTCATAGAAGGTGCTAAATAAATGTTTTCTAATCGGTTATTGACAGCCCACAGTTAAACAGTAAGGACCTGGCAAGGTCAGGATTTGAATATGAATCCTTTGTTTCCAGATCAATCATTTCTCCTGCTCAGCCTTGCAGAAGCCTGAGAACCTTTAAAAGAATTTCACTTTTCCTCCCTCCCCAATCCCCTTTGCGCCTCACATCCCCAGCTCCTCTGCTGCGTCACTTGAAGCTGAAATTCAGCTTTGGTTAAGTTCTCAGCAGGAGAGCATGGAATCCTGGTACTGCCAGAGGTGCCAACCGCCGTACATTTTCTGCCTCCAATCGCATGAATCCAACCAGGAGCAAATACACTTTTTTCCGAACTCTTCAGGAAGTGGCAGGCCTCCCATTCTGGAGGAGCTCCAAGCTTGCCTTGATATATGAGGCCAGGACACAGATGGAGCTGGGGAACAGAATGCTGGAGAGGTCGGTAACCTAGGCAACATTTACCTATTTGGATGAAAAAGCAGAACCATTTGAGCTGTTGGCACGGCCTGACGCAGGCAGGATTATATCAAGTCAGAGAGGAGAGAAGAAGTCGTTTTCTCCAGTAACATGGTGGATGCAGGTGCTGATTTCTGACTCTTGGCAGTTCATTTGTTGCTTTTCGGAGAGGCAGAAGCAGGCTGCCGGGCCGGGAGGCAGAGTGGGGCCCAGAGCCCTCGTCGCTGTAGTCAAGAATACTGCCTTGGAAAGCTTCCCAAGAAACACAAAGCAAAACGAAGCAACCCAAAGCAACTGGTGCTTGTGCCCAGTTTGTCCATTTCCCCTCTCTCCCATGCTTGCTGCATTCATTTGATCCCTGCAGGAGAACAGGAACCTCCCCTCTGCGGCTGCTTTGTCAAGGCCTTGGAATATTAATGTGGAACGTTTAAGTGGGGGTGAGGACAGGATTGAGACCCTTCTCTGATTCACTAGCAAATCGCCCTCCATAAGGGAGCCAAGGGTCATGAGCCAGATGAGGGTTGAATGAAGAGCCCTGCACTATTCCACCTGGTCAGGAGAAGATGCTGGGCAACTCCCAGGTTGGGAAGGGTGCTGATGGAGAAGATAAATGAGCCTTGTTCTGCTTGGTCCCAAAGGGCCCAACGGCAGGCGGTGGGTGTAAAGCTGGAAGACAATCAAATCTAAACAAAGTGGCAGGGCTGCTTTAGGAGATTGCAGGGTCCTCCTCACTAGGGTCCTCAGGCCTAGGCTGATCATCTTCTGTTGGGCAGATGGCATCACCGGATGAGAGATTTTGTGGAGCGCATTCTTTTACAACCATCAGAAGGGCTATGTGGCCACAAAGTCCTTGACTACTAAGAAATTCTGTTTGATGAGGGGATCCCTCTTCCCTTTCCCCTTTCTCCATCTCCCCACATCTCCTCCCCTCTCCTTTTCTTCTCTTCTCCCCATCTCTTCTTTACCTCCTTTCCCTCCTCTCACTTTCTCACATTTTCTTTCTGTCTCACGTGCTCATTCTTGTACCCCAACCTCATTTTACACTAAGCAGAATCATCCAGTGTTAGAGCTAGGAGGTACCTTACAGAGATCGCACCCATCCACCTCATTCATTTTACAGCTGGAGAGCCTCAAGGAAGCCAAATAAATTGGCCAAGGTCATATCCCAGAGCTCGGACTCCTGGGTCTCCAATGGCCACTTTCCTGCTCTCTATGACACACACTGTGCAGCCTTATCCCTTTGCTGCTGATTTTAACAACAGCCTTTTTCCGCCTCCTCTGATAACATCGAAGTTTAAGAGCATTTCATTATGAGTCTGATGATATAATATGGCATTAAGACATGACAAAGCAAGTTTTATTGGCTATTAATACTTGCCTTGGGTGAATTGTGAAGCCTTTGACCACTGGAGGCATTTATTAATAGACCAATAAAATACATCCTGAATTGCTGGTGCTATTATAATCTGGCTATTACATTCCTTAAAATTATTGGATAAATACTGTTTTAAATGACTTTTTTTTTGGTGGGGAGATTCAGTTTATTTTATGAGAAACAGTTCTTTGTGGACCAGAGAAAATAGAATTGAGGTTGGAGTGAAATGAAAGCTTTCAGAGCCCCTTTTGCTTTGGATGAGATGATTTATGTATAAGATTTCTCTGAGGTCTTTTCTCTGAAGGGCTTAGGATACTATAGGGTCCCCATAGACCCTTTAAATTTTTCTCTAGATGCCCAGAGAGATTTGCCTGGAAGGAGCCTGAGATGCCATCGCATCTGGCTCCCTCATTTGACAGATGAGGAGACAGAGGTTCATGAACATGGGCAATGTCACACAGGGAGGGGCAGAGGCATCTCCTTTGGTTCTAAATCCAAGATTCTATCCAATGTCCCATGCTGCCTCCCTTGAAGCTTGTAGGAATGTCTGGGGAGGGGAAGGCCTCAGGATCAGAGGCATCTCCGTTTGGGAATGTATGTAGGAATGAATGAATTTTGGGCATAACCTACTGAATAGGGCTGACTGTCCTGCTTTTGGCCAACCATATGCATGTGACTCAGAGCTGAGGGGATGTGGTACTCTCAGAATGAGAGGGATAGCTAGTGTTTACATGGGACCCTAAGGATTGCAAGGAACTTTACATATATCATCATGTTTGATGTTTGTACTGCATTATAATGTAAGTGCTATTATTAATCCCATTTTACAGATGATGAAAAAGAGGCTTAGAGATGTCACATAGCTAGTGTCTGAGGCAGGATTTGAACTCAGGTCTTTCAGACTTTAAACACTGCTCTCTATCCATCCTATCCATTGTGTGCCCAGGATGATGAGACCCTGGCTACTTTTTGCCCTGTATGACTCATTGATGAAGGGTTAGAGTTATTGCTTTGGTGTGATGCATCATATCAAGAGATCCAAGTGGTTTCTTGGTTTTCCCTTCAACCCATACATTCAACTTAGAGGAAGCACAGTTGCTGGGCCCAAGGGCATGAGGCTCTACAGTCACCCCCTTCTACTCAAGGGGCTCATGCACTTGGTGTACAGCAGGCTCAGCTGTGGGGGAGGGATGGGGCTGCCATTTTTTCTACTCTTTGACCTAAGATGTCTTCTTCCCTTGTTCCTTTACATGTTGAATAATGCTTAAGTTTTCTCCCAAAATGAGGAAGCAGAAAGGAGCTCAGAGGACACTTTCAATCAGATATGGGATAGGCATTTATTTCCTCCCTGCAAATGTAACGATAACCATTAAATATTCACAAGTGAACACTGGCAGAATAACTTACGATAGAATTTGGCAACAATTTATAACTACGGTTATAGTCTCCGCTGGGAGGCTGCATCATGAACACAACAGCTAACACTGTTGGTTAACAGCCAGGTGCTGTGCTTTTACAATTATTAGCTTACTTGAGCCTTACAGCAACCCTGGGAGGTGGGTGCTGTTGTTATCCCCATTTTACAGGTGAAGAAACTAAGTAAGCAAAGATTTAGTGACTTCCCCAGGGTCACCCAGTTAGTAACTGCCTGAGGTGTTTTGAACTCAGGTCTTCCTGAAGCCCGAGAGCTCTACCCATTGTATTGTGTGGTGTCCACATAGACCATAGCACTCCTGGACCCTACATTGTCCAGTTTTGGTTTATGGTTTTCTGCTGTGGGTTGTTTTCTCTGATGAAGAAACTCTTCTTGCTCCTAGTCACCTGCATCTACTGGATCCAAGACCTCTTGGGTTTACACCGTTACCTCCAAGCATGGACAAATCAATCTCCAGAGCAATGGTCAGGTATTTATTCAGGACTGTCAATAGGAAGCAGAAAAGGCAGCCAGGCCCCCTCCCCTCCCACTTGTCCCTGCTCTAAGCTCACCTAGCTGAGGCTACCTAATCAAGTTGCCATGTTGGCTACAAGGTGAGCAGGGATGGAAAGAAGAGAAGCACTTGTTGCCTTCATGGAGCTTCCATTCTCATGGAGAAGAGAGCTTGCCCACACATAGGCATGTGCCAGACTCACGAAGGGAGGAGGATCAAGGAATCCTGTGACAGAAAAAACTACTTGCCACAGGGAAGAACCTAAAACAGAAGAATGGAACCTCTTTCCTTTAGACTGGTCCAGTGCCCTGTGCTGTGGCCAGTGACACTTGGTTGTGCCAGGATCCAGAGCTGGCCCAGGGCTGGTCTCTGCATCATACAGAAGATCCAAGTCCTCCTGTTGCCCAGTCGTACTTGGCCAGCGGCAGCCAAGGGCTTATCACCCTTAAAGTGCCCAGCCCCGTTAGCCCTCAGTCATGCATTATGGTTAGCCAGAAGCAGAAAGATCAGCTTTGCTCCTGCCCTTGGGAATCCCCTTTTGTGATCATGATGATGCCCTGAATTTCCCTAGACAGTTATCCTTGAGGAGAGGCTGATGATAAAGGGTATAGTGTTGGATTAAATGAAATTCAACTGAAAAGTCTGGAGTGCCTTTAGATGATGATCTATCATGTAGGTGATCCAGGGTATCTCAGAATGTTTGAGTTGGAAACTAACTCCAGTTAGGAGGTACAGAGAAGACTTCCATAGAGACAGAGACCCTGTATAGAGCCCAATCTTGACCAGACTTTCTTCTAATAAATCCTATAAGGTACTACCCTGAAAGCTTTGCTTGAAAATCAGCCTTTGCTTTAAGATGGGATCAGGGGTCCACTACCTTCTAATGCATCCCATTGCACTAATTACTAGGAATGAAGGAAGAAAACACACATTAATCACATCTATGTGCCAAATACTGTGCTCAGTATGGCAGATTAGTGTGTGGAGCAGGATTCAAACTCAGAGTGACCTCTTCCAGACTCCAAGGCCAGAACACTATTCACTAGGCTTCTTCATTATGCTTGTGATCTAGAATGAACTGGTGTTCAAGTGCTCAGTCAGGCAAAGGGAAAAAAAATCACTCAAGGACAAGTGTTGTCGTGGAATGCAGAGATGATCTGAAGAGGTCCATTTTGGAAATATGTAGCCAAGGGGGAAACAAGACTTTTCATGGTCAAAGTGTGCCAGGCCAAGGAAAATTGTACTCTCCATCTGGACATTGCTCTAAGAACTTCAGAGTCACATGTACAGGGGGTCCTGATGTTAACAAAACTACCTGAAAGAGTACAAGGGGGAATGATCAACCTGCCTAAGAAAACTGTTCCAAAGTCCTTGGGAAGTATCTACTAATACAGAAATTTATAGAGCAGTCTTTTGTACAGGAAGAGGAAGAGATGCTTAACTGGCTGGGTGGCAGCAGATTTAGGATCCCAGAATATCTTGACTGAGTAGACTAACGGGCCAACTAGATGAGATCAGTAAGGCACAGATAGAGACATGAACTGACATGAGTGCGTGCACACACACACATACACACTCAGCACACACACATCATGAATAGATGATGGACAGAATGGGAGATGGCAGACATCTAGACAGTAATTCTGCAGAAAAAAGAACTTGCATTGATTGCAAAGTTCTCATGTCACCCATGAGACATGAAGCAGCAGATTGTCTAAGGAGGCTGACCTCAGTCTCTCAGGGAAGGGACTGGAAAACCTTATCCAGTGAAAAAGTGTGTTTGGAACTGGGAAGACTACCCTCGGAAAAGAGAAATCTAGGGAGAAAAGGTTCATGTTCTTCAATTCAAATATGTGGGAGAGAGAGAGAGAGAGAGAGAGAGAGAGAGAGAGAGAGAGAGAGAGAGAGAGAGAGAGAGAGAGAGAGAGAGAGAGAGAGAGAATTGCATTTATTCTACTTGACCCCAGAAGGTAGAACTAAAACCACTGGGTGGAAACTGGTGGGGTGGGAGGCCAGATTTTGCCCCAATAGAGAACTTTTCAAAAGATAGACTCAGCAGCTTCCATGGAGAGGGAGTCTTTTATCCCAGAGCTCAGAGGTAGCTTATGCCATCACTCCATATCAGTGATAGTGAAGAAGGGATTTTTGTATTGTGTGTATCTGTGTGTGTGTGTGTGTGTGTGGTTTTCTGGGGCACCCCCATACCCTTTCACATGTAACATCCAACAAGTCACCGGTCTTAGCCTGTGGCTGGGAAAGCCCTGCCTAGCTTCCAGTCTGGAGGGGCGCATTGAATGTCTTGGACATTTGATAGCTGTGAGAGCTCCTGAATCCTCTGAGCCTCCATGTTCTAGATGTAAAACGAGAGGCTTGACCTTTATACCCCTCCAAGCTTTTCTGATTCTTAATTCTCTAATTCCCTAGCTTCTCTAACTGAAAACATTTTTAGCCTAGGAATCACAGCCGTACTTTCTCTGTATAAAGATAAGCTTTAACCATGTTCTGGAATTTACTTTCTTCACTTTTTCATTATCCAGTGCCACAGAGTTGGCAGGGACCTGAGAAGCCATTACGTCCAACCCTCTGATTTTAGATACCCTGAGAGCTTAAATCACTTGCTCCCGGTCACAAAACAGGTGAGGATATGGAGTATGATTTAAACCAAGGTTTTGCAGCCTTCCATGTGCCCTCTGCTCTCCCCAGGAAGCCTCTTGACTGGCCTTCCCCTTCATTATGCTGAAGAGAGGAAGCCTTCTTGGAAAGTGAAATCATCAGGGGTGACTGGGAAAGAACCCATCCCTAAAGGACACCAGGGGCCCCTGGGGGAAGCTTTGATGAGATTGCTTGTGGGTTCAGTTCCTTTAACTCTTATCATCACTGCTGTGTGCCGAAGACAGGAGAAAAGACCCTTCAGTTAAGGGGCTTATGATCCAGACGAAGCTGAGAACAGGGATGGGGGTAAGCATCAAAGCTGCCCAAACTCCTGCCAGCACAGTTTATACTCCTTACTGGAACAATGTCTCTTCTTATTTAACTGCCTAGAGATGGTGCCGAGGCAGATGGGTAAATACAGAACATGTGGAGGGGGATTTGGGGTGCAGGGGTGATGGAGAAGGGCTTGGTGCAGTGGTTGGCATTAGGTCGCCTCCTCTCAGGGGGATGGCATCCTTTTTCTGACCTCACCACTTCCTCCTTGTCTCTTTCCCCCTAATCTCTCTCACTAAATAATCGCATTGAGATAAATCTCTTCATTAACAGCAGAATGGACATTTTCACAGCGTGTGTGTGTGTGTGTGTGTGTGTGTGTGTGTGTGTTTGGGTTGAGGGGTACTTTAATCTGCCTTGTTCTTACTTCTTCCTCCTTAATGGGCAGTTCTTAGTGGAAAAGACCCTTCCAAAGGTTTACATTGCGGGTATGCTTTCTTGCAAAGCAAAATCAAAAAGCTAAAGGAGGTCATAAGGCCCAGAAGGTGCAGCCTGATGGGATGAGAGCGGTTTAAAAAACCAGACAACTAAAGGACCTTGGAAACAGCAGTGGCCTTCTCCTTTGGGCCTTTCCCCTATGACTTTCAGGCAAGGAAGCAGGTTTCACTGGGGACCCTGGGCCTTGACTCTTGGCTCTAATGGCCCCTTCCCTTGTTTGCTGTGACACAGACCCCAAGTGCTTTGTGGTTCCTTGGAAGGGGACAGAGAGTCTGCCCCCCCCTTCATTTTATAAATGAGAAAACTGATACTCTAGTAGAATGGAAGATCTTTGAAGGCAGACTGAGAGATCTTTGTGTCCCTGGTGTTGAACTCAATGTCTGGCACCCAGAAAGCACTTAATCAATGACTGTTGATTGAGGGAGGAAATGACTTGCCTAAGACCATACAACTGGTCAGTGGGAGAGCCGTGATTCAGCCCCACCTCCTCTGACTCACTGTCCTTCCTTACCACCATTAGTCTCTAGAGCAGAGGAGCGTGGGGTAGCATTAGCCGGTTGTTTCTTCTCCTTCAGACTTCCATCACCCCAAACACCCCAAGGAGAAGAGAGCTGGGGGAGGGACTCTGGAAAAGAATTCAGAGCCCCCAGATCTTTGCCCCCCCATTCATCTCCATTCATCATATGTGGGCTTCTTGGCATGACTTGATCATCAGCCTTTCCACAAGCATTCATTAGGCACTGGCTGTGTGTGAGGTCCCATGATAACCTCTTGTTTGGTCGGACCAACCAGCTTTGAGAGTCTGTGCCAAGTCCGAGCCAATTGGCTCCTCTTTTCCCTGGGCAGGCGATAGAATTTAGCAACATTGGGACCTTGATCAGGGCATCCTATGCAGCACATGGGTAGTGCACTGCTGGGGGGAAGGTCATTGAACTTGGAGTCAGAGCAAATGGGTGGAAAACGTTTACTGAATGCTTTCTACACGTCAAGCTCTATGTTCAGCTCAGGTATACACAGAGAAAAGTGGGACAGCTTTGTTCTGAAGTAGTTCACATCCTAATGGAGGAAACAGTACATAAAGAAGGACCTGTGGCAGGCAGATGGCAGTGCCCAGTGGTCCTGAGGGCACTGTTGTGGGCAGATGGCAGTGCCCCATGGACCTACAGTGTGCCGTGGTCTTAAGGGCTCAGTGGCAGGCAGGCAGAAGGGTCTCAGGGATGGTGGGTGTGGTTTGAGGGGTATGGTGGGAGGGCAGTGTGCTGATCTTGCCAGTGGGTCAGTTTGATTGGAGGAGATCAGCTTCTTTTTCCATCTGAGGTCAAAGGACCACACAGTCGGTGGGTCTACTCCTCAGGACTCTGGGGGGCAGGCTGGGGCAGGAGATGGAGTGTGGGAAGTCATAACTCCTAACACTCTTAGGTGCAGGGTCACAATTCTTCCTGAAACATGGCCATGAGGAACCTAAAGGTCATTTCCTTCCTATTTTCTTAACTGTTGCTTGGAGAGAGAGCAAGGTCTTGAAGTTAATCTCTCTATTCAAGCATTAGGGCCACACTGGGAGTCCCCATTCCCTTTTTTCCAGCCCTGTGACCCTGTATAAATCTCATGACTCCTTAGAGCCTGGCTCCTCCAGGACAGAATGGGGATGGTACTTTCCTTATCTATCAAATTGTTGGAAGAACTAGATTAAATAGTCACATGGAGGGGTTTTGTAAACAGTAGACTTTTACACAGATACTAGGCATTTCAGAAATTATCATATATGCAACATTCATGATAATGCTTTTGAATGGTGCAGAAGATAGAGCGGGCACCTAGATTCAAGAAGACCTGAGTTCAAATCCAGCCTCAGACACTAGCCTGGGCTAGTCACTTAATCTCTGTCTGCCTTAGTTTCTCCATCGAAGGAGCTAATATTTATAAGGCATTTTGAAAACCTTATGGCACTGTATAAAGGTTGGCTGTTGTTATGATTATATAAAATAGGAAAGTTCCTAATAGTATGCTAATTTGTTAGGCACTCCTCTCTGCATTTTTCTGTGGAAAGAGTCTGAACCCTGTCACTAGGAGATAGGTGCTTTTATTATTTTACAGATGAGGAAACTGAGGCAGACAGAAGTTTAGTGACTTGCCCAGGGTAACACAGTGTGTGAGGCTGGACTTGACTTCATGTTTTCCTGACTCCAACTCCCTGACCATTTCACCACTCTTTTACAGAAGTCGTCTCAGACAGGTTAGATAAATGACTTATCCAGGGTCACACAACTAGTAAATGTCCTAAGTTGTAGCCAAAACCAGATCATCCTCATTCTAAGTCCAGAAGGCTTACCCACTATGGCACACTGTCTCTTATGTGATATAATGTGTGTCCTAAAGTCTTAGTGAAGTTTTATGCCTTTCGAAATCAGGAAATTGCCCGAGATCTTTTGGGATACCCTATACCTTCCAGGTTTAGAGCTGCTGTTACTGATGACAAAGGGCCCTTGTGCACATAAGTCTGGAGAGAGCTGGCTTTCTGGCTTCTTTGCCTGATGGTGCCATGAGCACCCAGCATGGCCTGAGCTGGTTGCTGGGTGCTTTGGGAGGCAGCCCGAGAATGAGGCGGCTGAAGACTATGGGGGGATGGAGAAAGAGGGAAATGCCTACATCTGAAATCCAGACTCACTTGGGGGCAGTTTTCCATGAACCTTTCAAGGCTGCAGCTTCTCTACTTACCTGGGGCAAGCCTGTGAAGTGACCACCCTTGGGCACGTAGTAATCCTTGAAGAAAACGCGGTTTTCATTTATTAAGCCAAGAGCAGTTTCCTGAGGTGCAATCAGTGGTCATAGTCCTGGAGCTGGGAGGGCCCTCAGAGGCCCCCATTTTGCACACGATGAACCTTGGGGAGGTGAAATACCTTACGGTCAGAGACCCTGAGTCAGAAGGACCACAGGCCATCTTGGCGGAATCCCTCTTTTTAATAGGTGTAGAAACCCAAGCCCAGAGAGTGTCTGCCAAGGTCAGTCAGTAAGTGGCTGATCCTGACTCCCAAACCATTATTCTTTAGAGGCTCATTAGAGAGGGAGGCACTTCTGGGATGATCTAGTCCAGCCCCACCTCCCCCATTTTCCCACTTTTGGTGAGGAAAACGAGACTCAGCCGGTGAGTGAGTTGACGGAGTTGACACAAATAATAAGCCGGAAAGGCAGGGTTTGAACCCAGATCTCCTGACTCCTGACAGGTGATGGGGTGGCCTCTCAGGAGGCCCCCTCACCCTTGGCAGATGGGGAGGGTGTCCACCATCAGTCATTGCTGTGCATGAGCTGGGCTGGTCTCCCAAGCACAAATCAAGATGGTGGCCATGGTTGGCTCCACAACTCCTATCTGGGTTTATGTGCTGGAAGCTGAGCTGTTTGAAAAGAGAATGGGGACTGCTTTGAGGCTTTCTGTTCTCACTAAGGACATCCTTACCCCCTCCACTAATGGTAACCCGAGCTCTTCCAAACTGGGGTCCATTGTGTTTCAGTGCCAGGGACACTGAAGCTTCTGTAAATGGAATCTCTGATCAGGAGATGAAGCCACGGGTCCAGCTTTGGGTTTGCTGCTGAGAGCCTGGTCACGAGTTGCCAAAGAGGCTCATTGTTTGGAACAAGATCACAGCTTCTGCAACCAGTGCACAGAGGGAGATGTTCATGCTCCACTCTCAAGGACTGTTTTCACCCAGACGCTGCCAGGCACAGTGTCTCAGTGCTGGGAGAAGCTTCAGGAGCTGTTGATCTCTCACACCTGAGTGTGAATTACATAAAGTCCAGTGGTTCCAGTTTTGCGTCTTCTGCAGGTCCACACAAACTGGCCAGTTGGCCGATCCCTGGTGCCACCTCTGCCTCTGCACAGCCTCTGCCTTTGCACCTGTCTGTGCCCACTGGGTCCCTGCTATCTGGAATGCCCTCCTTTCTCTCCTCTGCCCAGTCTGATCCCCACCATACTCCGGAGCCACTTTGGACCAATTTGTATGCATTAGCCTGTCTGTGTAGACTGCTCAGTGACACTGAAGACAGCCAATAGAACAACTGGCACTGGGTAAAGGTAGACTTTCATTGAGTTTCTTCTCTTGGAGTCATTTGCATTTTAATCTCTTCCTTCCTCTATTAGAAGAACTGTCCGTGGTGGCAGGAATTTCTGACTTCAGGAAGGGGGGAAGGGAGCTTGAGGGTCCAGCCTTCTTCATCTGTGAAATCCTATCTGGAGGGTGGCTGCTCATTTAGTCTGCGCATAAGGCCAGTGCTGTCAGCTGAGCGTCTTGAACTCCATCAGAGGATTTGCAGCCGGAGGGACCTTCAGACCCTTCTCGAAGGGGTTCTTAGTCAGAAGTCGGTGAACTTGGTTTTTAATTTTGATAACTATTTCGCTATAATTGGTTTCATGTCTAATCCTATTTTATGCCTTTAAAAACATGATCCTGACGAGGGGGCCCTCGGTGACCCTGATCTAGCCACAATGGGGTCCAAGAAGCATAAAGAACCCTGGATAGGTTAATCGCCTCATTTAAAAATGTTAGCATTTTGTTTTCCCCAGTTACATGTTAAAATCATTTTAAAACATATTTTAAAAATTTTTAGTTCCAAATTCTGTCCCTCCCTCCCTGAGAGGGTAAGCAATCAGATATTGTTCATACATGTTAATCACCTCATTGTAGAGATGAGAGAATTGAGGCTCCCAGAGGAGTGTCTTGGCCCAGGTCAGATAGGGGCAGTGGGGGCAGAGCCATTTTTGCTGCAGGCAGGCAGTAGATTGGCAATTTTAGGGCCGGCTGTGCAGAGGCACAGAGGTGTCCAGCAGGGAAGGATCTCAGACGTCGGCTGATTCAACCCTCTAGTGGGATGGGTGAGAAAACTGAGGCTTAACAGTGCTCCATCTGGAGGCAGGCAGATTCAGTATCAAACCTAGAATTTCCCTGCTACATGTGTGCCTCAGTTTTGTTTCCTGAAAGACAAAAATCCAACCCGATGAGCCTTTGTTAACAGCTTTCCATGAGCAAGGTGCAAAGTGAAGGCTGGACATAGACAGAAAAAAAAAGAAAACAGAACAACCCCAAGATTCCTTTCTTGCAAAGAACTTATTTTCCATTGGGTAGAAAAAGGTTGGAATGATCTCGTTCAGTCAAGTTCAAATCCAGCCCTGGTACTGACCATCTGTGTGCCTTCAGGATGTGAGATTATCTGCCAACATCTGCCAATATCTGCCATATTGTCCAACACATAGTAGGTCCTTAATCAAGCCTTGAGGATGGATGTGAAGAATGAGGAAGTTGTTCTAGACTCCCAAGGCCCCCTTCAGCTTAGAGTTTGGGGTCCTCTGTACCCTGTGCACACATGGAGAAGGAGAGAACAGTGATGACAAATCAGGAAAGGCTTCTTGGAGGAGGCAGCTCATGAGATGCATTCAGAAGAGAGCCAAGGAACCCTAGAAGTAGAGGTCTGGAGAGAGTTCAGCTCGGGCAAAGACCTGGATGTGGGTGATGACAAATGGCTATTTCCATGGGAACTGCTCTTCAGTCAGGGATGTTAGCAAAGGATGCTGTGGTCACTGATTGACTTAGAAAACCATGCCTTCACAACATCTGGGTTGTATTGGATTTTAGTCTGTTTTGTTAAGTTTGGTTCTGGCCTGTGGTTTTACTGACAGTGCCTCCTCCCCCTTTCCCAGCTCTCTTATGTGTGGTACCTTCTCCCAGTAGAATGGAGGTGTCTTACAGGCAGGTCCTTGCTTGTTTGTGTATCCTGTCAGTTGAGGCAGCTAGGTGGTACAGTGGATAGAGGACCAGTGCAGGAGTCAGGAGGACCTGAGTTCAAATCTCACCTTAGACACTTGACACTCACTAGCTGTATGACCTTGGGCAAGTCACTTATCCCCAGTTGCCTCATCCTGGGTCATCTCCAGTCATCCTGAGGAATATCTGGTCACTGGACCCAGATGGCTCTGGAGGAGAAGTGAGGCTGGTGACCTGCACATCCCTCCCTCACTCAAAACAAAGTCAAGTGCAAGTCATGTCACCATTTCTCTGACGGCATGGTCTTCTTCAGCAACGAAGGATGAACACACACACATTCCGTCACTTAGTAGGCTCACTGACACATAGTGAGTCCTCAGTGAATGCATTCTCTAGCTGGCTGCCCATTTAGCTATGTGTCTGTCTAGTGAACTGTCTAATCTGTCCATCTTTCTGTCTGTGTCTGTCTTTCTATATATGTCTATTTGTCTGTCAGTCAATCATTCTGTCCATCTATCTGTCTGTGTCTGTCTTTCTGTATATGTCTGTTTGTCTGTCAATCATTCTATTTATCTGTCTGTCTGTTTGCCTCCCTGCCCATCTGTCTATGTCTATCTAGCCATCTAATTTTGTACCTTTCTCTACATCTGTCTATATTTCTATTTATCCATTTCTTTGTCTCAATCTTATCCACCACATTTGTGTCTGTGTATTTATCTGTATTTGCCTAATCATCTAACTTTGTATCTGTTTGCTTATCTCATCTGTCTGCCTTCTTCTCTGTCTCTCTGTCATCTCTCCATCTCTCTGTCTCTGTGTCTATGTCTCTCTGTGTCTCTCTCTATGTCTCTCTGTCTGTCTCTGTCTCTCCCTCTCTTTCTCTCTGTCTCTGTTTCTCTTTGTCTCTCTGTCTCTGATTGTGTCTCTGTCTCTTTGTGTCTATGTCTCTGTCTGTCTCTCTCCCCTCCCCCTATCTATCATTCAGTTTCTGTAATAGAACTATTAGGTTGTTTCATATGAAAGTTTTATTTATGATTCTTGACTATTTAGGGGATAGTGGGAATTTTTAAAACCATCAGTCTGAAGAGAAAGACTTTAAACAAAATTCTGGCCACTCCTGCTGGGAAGCTAGCTAACTTCAGCATTAAGATCTCCAAAGAAGCTCAGGCTGCATCTCCTCCAGGCACCTTGGGCAAAGCTGAATTAGCCACCACAGGCCTTGTGATGGCAGCAGAGGGCAAGAGGACTGTGACTCTAGAAGCTAGGGAGCTTCTGGAGTTAACGTCATGGGTATTTTTCTTTCTTTCTCTCCCTCCCCCATTTGCAAGCCTTTGGGGACAGAGTCATTTCCTTGGGCTCCATGTGATGGTCATGAATAGCCCAGTCAGACAGCACACAGGCTGCCCTTTGTTTTCAGACATGGTCTGGGCTTGTCACTGCCAGGCATCACCTGGTCCAAGGTGCCCTCACCAAGCTCCATGAGTAGTGAAATCAAAATTGCACCATCTCTAGTGGATTGCAATGGGGATGGAGGCTACCTCTGAGCTTGGGAGTCCAGGGGCCAGGAGCTGGGACCAGAGGAGCTCAGGAAGGCTGGGCTTGGGGGAAGAGGAAGGACATCCAAGGGATAAGGGCCCCAGTCCTTTGTCAGGCCAGTAGGGCCTCGGTGCTCTGGGTTGTCGCTGAAAGCTGTCCTAAGTTCTCTCCATTGCCATCCTGCCCCCAGACCTGCCCATTCTGCCCTCATCAACCCTCCTGCCTGGGAGGCAGGGAAGTCCTTCCCACACCCTTCAGGAAGCACTGGATTTCATGAGGACTGTGCTCTCCTCTGAGTAGTAAGGGAGTGAGTGACATCCATTACCAATGAATACAACTTTATTTAGTGCTTACTGTGTACCAGGAAATGTGCTCAGAGCAGACGTAGACAGCGTCCCTTATTTCCAGGAGCAGGTGCTCTACTGGAGAAATGTCTGTGCCCAGTGTCACACAGCTAAGGAGTGTCTGAGGTTCTTCCTGACTTCGGGCCTGGTGCTTCCTCCACTGCGCCACCTAGCAATCATGGCATATAGTAGCTCTTTAATAAATGCTTGTTGGCTATCTCATTAGTCCTGGAAAGCAGGAATCAGACCCTCAGTGAGGTGCACGGCTTTGTGAGTGAGGAAGAGGGGACAGACAGGAGCTTCGTTCTGTGTTTCATATACATAGTTCTTTTTATGAATGTGGATGGAACCTTTGTATCGTGAGTCTTTTGGAAATGTTTCAAGTCCTTGAACTGCTGGGAAGGGCTAAGTCTATTAGAAACAGTCCTTGAATACTGTGGCTGTTCCTGTGTACACTGTTCTCCTGGTTCTGTTCACTTCACTTAGCATCAGTTTATATAAGTTTTTCCAGATTTTTCCGAAATCCTCCTGTTCATCATTTCTTACAGCACAATAGTATTCCATTACATTCATATACCACAATTTGTTCAGCCAGCCACTCCCCAATTGATGGGCATCCCCTCAATTTCCATCACAAAAAGAGCCCCTATAAATATTTTTGCACATGTGGATCCTTTTTCCCATTTTTATGATCTCTTTGGGATACAGCCCTAGAAGCAGTATTGCTGGCTCAAAGAGTGTGCACAGTTTTATAGCTGAAAAGTCACTTTCTTGTGACAAATGCGATCCTTCCACTCACTCTCAAAGGCCAGTAATCTCCTACCCAGGGATGGGTTTTCCCACACTGACAATGAAGAGCTAAGGCTCCTAGAAGTGGTAACACAGGAAGGCAGGATTTGAACCCAGGTTTTTTCTGACCTCTGTCCTATTACATACATCTCTGGGGCTTTGAAGCTCATCTAGTCCCACTTCTTCATGATAGAGATGGGGAAGCTGAGGTCCAGAGGTAGGGATTGTTCAACCACGAGCAGAGCTAAGAAGCAGAGACCCTGGGTTCAAATCCTGACTGCCATCTAATCCCTGTGGACCTGGGCCAAGTTACTTATTTTCTCTGGGTCTGTTTTCCTCTTTGAAAAGAGAGGAGGTTGGGCTGGAGATTTCCTTCCAGCGCTCACTCTGCTCTCTTCGAAGACCCAGTCAACACATCTGCCTGGACCCTAACTTCCTGATGCCCCTTTCACCCTGGGAAGTTCTTTGTGAACAGAAGACTGGAGCATCTCTGGGCTAGGCATAAATGGCGGGCACTGAATGGATGAGAGTATGTGGCCAGAATATGGCTGGGTGTTAAGTGTGACTCGGTTGCGCAGAAACCATCTGGGGCAGCTGGGGAAAGCCAGCACAGACAGAAAGGGGCTCTGGTGGTCCCAGCCCAGTCATTGTAGTGGGAGCTGTGGAATCTCGAGAAGCGAAGGTGGGCGTTTCCCACCCTAGATGCCAGACTTCACTATGGCTGAGGCTCAGGACCCTGTGAGTGGCCCTTGTTCTCCACTTCTGGCATCCTTGGAACTTGTAGAGACACAGAGATGGCAACGTTGGAGCTGCACTATCTCTGTGCCTCATCACTTTGGTCTCCATACTCCTAATGCATTTTTAAATACCAGTCAGCCCTGTGGTCATGGGAAGACAGATTCAGGGACATCGGCCATGCCTACTTCCTCTGTTTATTCCCGATTTATTTGTTAGAGTTTTATTTAGATGGATGGTGCCAATTGAGCATGACCTGCTAGAAAGCCATATTCACTGAGTCTAAATCTTCTTGAAAGGAGTTAGTGACAGCAGGTTCCCCAGTGACTCTGCCTGCAAATCTCATTGGACCTGAAAGACCCAAGTTAATCGAGAGTCCACAGAAATAGTACATTACCTCATTTCTTTGGAGATCTGTCTCATGATTCTTAACCGAGAAGGCATTTGCCTGTAAATATTTCAAGAGGAGCCGCTTACATGCCATCTCTATTTTGTAATATTCTTTTTTCTCTGATTCCTCCTTTCCCTCACTCTCCAACTCCCCTCACTCCTATCCCTGCAGTCCCTCTCTCTCTTTCTCCCTCTCTCAATTAACCTTATCCCCACAGTTGGAATCAGAGTTAATTAACCTGCCTTCAATGAGAACCAGAGTATAGTGTCCTCCAAGAGGAGGCATATTCTGTGAAGGATAAATTGCGTGAAGAAAAAACTGAGATCTTATATGTGAAGTGCTTTGTACATCTTAAGGTATTCAACAGAGTATTATTATACCCAGATGGACCATGAATTTATTAAGAGCTTTCTGTTCCAGGAACAGTGCTGGGTGCTGGGGATCCAGATACAGTCAATGAATAGCACCTGCCCTCAGACACTTACATTCTAATACGGGAAGACAGATAAAGGAAGCTTGAAGGGGAGGAGGGATATGGCAGGCGAGGAGAAGGAGATGGAGACGAGAAAGCAAGAGCAAGTGAGGAGAAGAATGTCGGGGGTCCTTCCTAAAGGGTAGTCAGGGAAGGGAATCACCAGAGAGGAGAGGTGTCAAGGTGGAGGTCTTGGGGGAGGACAACGTGCCAAGTGAGGAAAAGAGAGAGTCCAAGTGAGAAAAACTGGTTTCTTCTCATCCTATCAAGTCATTGACTTCTTGCAGGATGATAGGATTGTAGAAGGGGAGCCTCATAGGACCTCAGTGCCTAATTGTCTAAACTTCACATTCTAGCCTGGGGAAACTGAGAGTCAGAGAGGGGGAGGGACTAACCCAAGGGCATAGGGATAGTGATGGCAGAGTCAGCATTTGAACTTGGGTGACTTCCTCCAAGTCCAGCACTCTAACCACTATGCCACCTGGCTACCCCTGTTTTAGCTGTAGTTATTATTGTTTTCAGTGCCATCTTTTGGAGCTCAACAATGTTATCTTTGTATCTTTATTGAATCAGATCTTGAACTTCCAAAGACCTTTTCTTCCTCAGTGAGCTTATTTTTAAGTGTTTAAATATAAGTAAAAATTCTGAGAGTCCCAACCTTGCTTTGCATCAAAACAGAGGTTTTGGAAGAGGAAAATAAATTTTGAAATTGTCATTCACAAAGAACTAATTCCCAACATGGTGAGTAGAAGCTCCACACCATTTATATTTAAGAGAATTCATGGAAACCCAAGACATTCATGACTGAGTCACCAGCTGAACTGGGTGTCATGTCAGGTTTGTGATATGTTTGGCTTTCCCTGGGGCTGATATATTGGGCAATCCTTTTCTCACACACTGAAAATCCACAAGCTTTTTCTTAAATCAACTATGACATTCTTATTGCTAACAAGGAGATACTACATCTGGCTTGGATGAAAAGAAAAGAAAAAGACAACCAACCACAGATTAAATATGAATTTTCTATTCTGTTATACCAGATATTTGGTGGCCAGTTGGAGTGTGACAGGGAAAAAGTAGGGGAAAATGATGCAAATGAAACACGTGGGAATTTTATGGAGAATCATGAACAGCAAGAAAGGCAATGCTCTGTCCCTTCAGTTGGCCCTTCTCCCCTTCCTCCCACCGTGGTCAAAGCTTGGGTCATTCTCAACAAAACCTGATCCACTTTCACGAGGGTGCTCCCTCTTTTGACCTTCAGTCCTCTTGGAATTGCTTACTGCTTATTGCATAGAAACTCGGGTTTTGATGGAGTTAACTGCCCCCTTGGAATTTTACTTCCCTTCAGAGCCTGTTGGGCGATCATTTTGTGATGCTGGATGGATTGTCTCCTTATCATCAGATCAAAGCTTATGCTGGGCTCCTTGCTTAGTTGAACCTTTGTTGCATGTTATATCCTGTTAATGAACAAGAGATAAATGAGCCCAGAATAGGTCAGGCTCCATTTAGGACACATCCAAAATGCAAACCTCCCATAGTTCCTGCGGGCAGGAGCTTAGATCGGAAAGAGACACGACCGACTTCTTGCAAGGACACAGAAAATGGTAGATTTATTTCTGTTGTGACCAGAGCGTGGGTCTCTGCTCTCCTCTTAGGTACATTGTATTGATTGGAGTGACTCTGTGTGTCCCCAGATGGATTGTAGCCCCAGGCTAACAACAGTAGCAAACTCAGAAAGAATCCAGGTCATTGCCTGAGTGTGCCCTTTACTCTGATAGAGGTTCGGTGCCCCAGGTCAGGGCTCCTTTTCTGCTCAGTGGAGACCTGAGTCTGGTGAGCTTGGGGTGGGGTGGAGTGGGGATGGGGGTCCTCTTTGATCTATGGGCAGTTTGGCCTGAGAATGTGTATTCTACCTGCACCCATCCCTTAAAACAGCCATGATACCTTTCATTTGGGAGTTGGACTGTGATCGAATTGAATTGAGAACTTCCTTGAACAGCATGCTCTCTGTCCCTCACCTACTTAGAGCTGCCTTGGTGTCTGTCAGGAAGACGTTAGGGTCCAGGTCTGCCTTTGACCCCTACTGATTATGAGACCCTGGGCAAGTCACTTAACCTTTTTGAGGGTGCCGTGGCAACTCTCTGTGACAGGGGCTCTTAACCTGGGTTCCATGAACTCTTTTTTAAAAATTTCAACAAACGTGGCTTCCATTGTAATCATGTGCATTTTGTTTTATGCATTTAAGAACACTATTACTGTAAGCCATCCATAGACTCCCCCAGATTGCCAAATGGGTCCAGGACACACAAGAAGCTTAACAATTCTACTGTAAAATATTTTTAATGAGTGCTGTATTTCAAGAAGTTGTACATTTTACCGTAAATAGCATTAGTGTTCGAAAGCTTGTATTTGTCCTTCGATGCCGAAGAAGACCATGTCATCAGAGAAATGATAACATAACTTGCACTTGACTTTGTTTTGAGCGAGGGAGGGCTGTGCTGGTCACCAGCCTCACTTCTCCTCCAGAGAGGGGAGGTCGGGGTATCATTACTAGCTCCGTGCATCTATACAGTTCATAAATCTGAGTTTTGCAAGGGTCTTCAGGGGCCACCTAATTTAGCCAGATCTCAAAAATAATTCCTGTTACAAAATAGCTGAGGAGTGCTAACCAGCCTCTGAATTCCTCCAGTGAGGCAGGATCTCTCAGGTGCATCTGAGTTCACTTTGGGATCATCTTGCCCCTAGAAGAACCCACGTGCCAATTAATGCACAGGTCGGTCCGCAGAGGGTCTGAAATTCTAGTCCGAAGAAGGAGGCTTTTCCTGAAACAAAGCTTCTCAGCTTCAGTCATTGCCAGAAGAATTCATCCTCCCTTTGAATGCCGGACTATCAAGTTCATCCCTTGATAGCCAGCCTTCAGGGGTCCAACGCTTCCAAATACGACTCTCAGGTGATTCCTGGAATTATAGAATCCGCACGAGTGGAAATCTCAAAAATTAGTCATTTTGGCCATCCCACGCCTGAAAAAGAATACCCTCTTGTGCACATCACACAAGTCGGCCTTAACTCCATGCTTGGAGTCGGCGGGGTGCCCACCACCTCCTGGGACTGCCCCTTCCACCCCGAGGCTTTGTGCTGATGCCTGGTGCCTACTTGTCACTTTGCAATTTCAAAGTCAGCCGACAAATAGTTTTAAGTGCTTAATATGTGGCCAGCCGCGTGCTAGGACCTGCGGATGCAACTGCGCATAAGCGCTGGTTCTGGCCCGCAAGGAGTTTCCATTCTACTGGGACAGAGAGCGTGAGCAAATATAGCGCCACAGAAAAATATGCACAACCTCCTCACTGTGGTGCGGAGCCCTGCCCTTAGAGGCTAGGCGGAACAGGGCCAGTGCCAGTGCTGTACCCTCTGAGTGCGTCCTGCTGCTCCCCCGAGCCCGGGGCTCTCCCTGGAGCCTTTGCCCGCAGGCACTGTACCAAGCTCCTGCCTCGGCCTGTGACTGCAGGGGCAACCCAGGAGAGCCCCGGGCCCCACGCCCAACAGGATACGGGGACGATAGTTGAAGAGACCCATGCTCTCGAAAGAACTTTCCGCAGCCCTAGTCATCTGGTACATTCAATAAGAGCCCGAGGGTCTGGTCACGCTTTGAAAACCCGTAGAAAAGTTGCGATCTGCTATCTGTGCAGCATCGTCCGACCATCTTTAGTAAAAACTCAGTTTTAATCTTTTTAAGTAGAGTCTGCTATGAGGCTATGCCCTGGGAATCTTCCGTGGTCAGTGCTACCTGGAAGAAAGTAGATAGTGTATTAATGTGTGTGTGTGTGTGTGTGTGTGTGTGTGTGTGTGTGTGTGTGTGTATAACATTTCTCAGAGACAAGAGAGCACCAGGGGATGCTGGATGAATGGTAATAAATGGCTTGTTACACTTGGTTAAGCATCAGAGATGTGGACGTGTCTAATGCAAAAGAATAGATTGAATCTCCAGAATATGTCAATTTCAGGGAATGTTTTGACTGCTTAGAGAAGATTTAAAATATTTGGGAAATTACCTCCCTCTTTCTGTCTGTCTCTGTCCCTGCCTCTCTCTCTCTCTCTGACTCTCTCTGTCTGTCTCTGTCTGTCTGTCTCTCTCTCAGACTCTCTCTGTCTCTGTCTCTTGACTCTTTGCCCCTCTTACCGTATCTTTACTGTCATCCAACAGCACAGGATGCTGTTCTCAGGGGTTCAGAGTGCACAGGGCATGAGAGCCCCTTCTAGAACCCTGGCCAGGTGTCTGTCACATAGCAATAAGAAGGACAAATGGCAGCTGGCAAGTCCAGAGACGCAGTAACATTTGCAGAGGAAAGGCTAGTTGACAGGAGTGGTAGGGAAGTGGAAGGTGACATTGGCACGTCACTTTTTAAGGGTTACAATACACTTTCTGTCACCACTTCGTTTTTCTCCGTTAGCAACGTTGTGAGGGAGATATCACAGGCATCGTTGTCCCCATTTTACAGACAAGGGAACTGAGGCTCAGAGATGCTAAGTAATTTGCCCATGGTCATACAGCCAAGTAATGTTAAAGGTGAGATTTCAACCTAGGTCTCCCCCTGTCTCTCAGCATAGCCCTCCCTTCCAACTATATCATTGAGAAGCAATGTGGTAGAGTGTATAGGGAACTGGGTCCAGAGTCAGAGAGGTTTGCTAGAAAGAGAACCGGGAGAGCACTAAACAACAGGTTAGTGGTCAATAGGAGAGGTAAAGTCAGTAAGACCTGGGTTCAAATCCTGCCCTTATATCAGGAGGTCTTAACCTGTGGCCAGTGCACTTCTGCTTTTGTTTTTATATTTTGGTAACTTTATTTCAACCTAATTGACTTCCTTTGCAATTGAACATTTTCTATTTTATACGTTTAAATATTATTATGAGTAGGGGTCCACAGGCATCACCATTTTGCCAAAGGGATCTGTGATATTAACAAAAAATTCAAATCTCTTGCTTTAGACCCTTATCAACTGTATGACATTGGCTAAGTCATTTACGTCCCCAGCCTCAGTTTTCTTATCTGTAAAATGAGGAGGTTAGATGAGGTGACCTCTCTGAACCCTCGAAGCCCTGGAGCTTCGACCCTGTGCTCCAAATTGCCTCTTTGTCTCTCTGTCACTAGCAAGGCTTGAATTTCAGAAAGGAAATTGGATTTTCTGCCCCTAAGGGCCCTCCCAGTGCCTGAGCTATGGTCTTGCTGTGGATGCTTATTAGCTGTGTTACCTCAGGCTAGTTGTTTAAACTCAGGGTGTTGTTTTCTTCATCTGTAAAGTAGGAACAGCAATGTTGACAAGGCGACCTCACCAGGTGGTTAAGAGGCGAGAGAGATAAGGAAATGGGAGTTACAGATCTCTCTTCCTTGTGATTCAGCCAGACCTCTGCCAGGGCTTTCCAAAGGATTCAAACACACTTCTGCTGCTTTGCCTGGACAAATGCATATTAATTTACTTCTAAAATCAGAAACAAAACAAAATAATGTCCCAGGAGGAGAAACAAAGTACAAAAGTGGATTACAAGTGGTCATTCTGCAGACTTAGAATTCAGAGGCCCCTGGTATGGATACTCTTTACCCACAGATCCTCCCTGGGAACTCCAGGGACTCCTAGTTGTCCCCAAGACAAAATGCCAGCTCCTCTGTTTGTCTAGTAAAGCATTTTAAGGCTGGTGCTAGTCTCCCTTTCCAGGTTGATTTCCCATTATTTCTCTTCATATGCTTCATGTTCCAGCCAAGCTGGCCCACCATGTATGACATTCCATCATCTCCTACCTCTGTGCATTTGTCTAAGTTGTCCTTAGATCTCAAATGAACTTTTCTAGTATTTTCATTGTAAGAATGCAGAACTTTCTTTAAAAAATAACTCACAGGGCAGAGTCAAGATGGTGGAGTAGAAAGATACACATACACTAGCTCTTCCCCCACAGCTCATAAAATACCTGTAAAGAAAGACTATTAACAAATTCTAGAGCAGCAGAAGCCACAGAACAACAGAGTGGAGGAGATTTCCAGCCCAGGGTGAACTGAAAGGCTGACAAAAAAACGTCTGTTGCACCAGACGTGGAGCAGGGCCTAGCCCAGCCTTGGCAGCATGGCATGGCTCTGGGAGGAAGACAAGAGCAGGCCTTGGGGGCAGAATCCCCAGTCACAGTAGCAGCAGTTCGAAGATCCCTCAACCCACAGGCACCAAAGGTCAGTGACAGGATTTTTTCAGCTGGCTGAGAAGGGAGAAGGGCCTTCCCACAGCTCCAGACTCAGGCAGTAGTCACATGGGCAGGTGGCAGCAGTTTCTACAGCAGCCCCTACAGCAGCCCTCATACATCGTTGGATCGTAAAACCCTTCAGGGCACTGAGCAGCTGATTTCTTACCTCAGCCTTGTGTAGTGGCCATGCCCCCACCTAATACTCCTGGGGGATTGGAGGAGCTGATCTTTATCTCACACCAAATGGCAGCCGTGCCCCCAGAGCTTGTCTGAATCTCAGCCCCCAGTCTGGCATGGCCAAACTGGAGGCAAGGTGGTTATGAGGAGGAAACTCTACCACTCAGATTCTGGGCACAAAAATTTCTCCTTCCTTCCAGACCAGGGTACACGATTGATTGCACCACCTTGGAGGAGCTGAGATCTTACAGACCCCCAGAGTATACTTACTTTTGATAAAGGACCCAAAAGTCAAGTAACTGGTTGGGAAAATGCCCACAAAAGGGGGAAAAATAAGACTATAGAAGGTTACTTCTTGGTGAACAGATATCTTCTCCCATCCTTATAGAGGAGAAAGAACAATGCTTACCATCAGGGAAAGACATAAAAGTCAAGGCTTCTGTATCCTAAACATCCAAAATAAATATTCAGTGGTCTCAGTCCATGGAAGAGCTCAAAAAGGATTTTGAAAATCAAGTAAGAGAGATGGAGGAAAAATTGGGAAGAGAAATGAGAGCAATTCAAGAAATTCATGAAAAGAGGGTCAACAGCTTAAAGGAAACCCCCAAAAAATGCTGAAGAAAATAACACCTTGAAAAATAGACTAACTCAATTGGCAAAAGAGTTTCAAAAAGCCAATGAGAGAAGAATGCTTTAAAAAGCATAATTAGCCAAATGGAAAAGGAAGTTCAAAAGCTCAATGAAGAAAATAGTTCTTTCAAAATTAGAATGGAATAGATGGAGGCTAATGACTTTATGAGAAACCACAAAAAAAGAAATCACAAAACAAAACCAAAAGAAGGAAAAAATGGGAGATAATGTGAAATACCTCATTGGAAAAACAACTGACCTGGAAAATAGATCGAGGAGAGACAATTTTAAAATTATGGGATTACCTGAAAGTCATGACCAAAAAAAAAAGAGCCTAGACATCATCTTTCAAGAAATTTTCAAGGAAAACTGCCCTGATATTCTAGAACCAGGAGCAAAATAAACATTGAAAGAATCCACCAATCACCTCCTGATAGAGATCCAAAAGAGAAGGAACATTGTAGGAACACTGGAACCAAATTCCAGAGTTCCCAGATCAAGGAGAAAATATTGTAAGCAGATAGAAAGTAACAATTTGAGTATTGTGGAAATACAATCAGGATAACACAAGATCTAGCAGCTTTTACATGAAGAGATCAAAGGGCTTGGAATATGATATTCCAGAAGTCAAAGGAACTAGGACTAAAACCAAGAATCACCTACCCAGCAAAACTGAGTATAATACTTCAGGAGAAAAATGGCTATTCAATGAAATAGAGGACTTTCAAGCATTCTTGATTAAAAGACCAGAGCTGAAAAGAAAATTTGACTTTCAAACACAAGAATCAAGAGAAGTATGAAAAGGTAAACAGAAAAGAGAAATCATAGGGGACTTACTAAAGTTGAACTGTTTACATTGCTACATGGAAAGACAATGTTTGTAACTCTTGAAACTTTTTTCAGTATCTGGGTAGTTGGTGGGATGACACACACACACAGACAGAGAGCACAAGGTGAGTTGAATAGGATGAGATCATATCTAAAAAATGAAATTAAGGGGTGAGAGGGGAATATATTGGGAAGAGAAAGGGAGAAATTTAATGGGGCAAATTATCTCTCATAAAAGAGGCAAGTAAAAGATTTTTCAGGGAAGGGAAAAAGGGGGAGAAGAGAGAGAAATCGTGAAGCTTACTCTCATCACATTTGCTTCAAGAAAGGAATAATATGCACACTCATTTTGGTATGAAAAATCTATCTTACAATACAGGAAAGTGGGGGAGAAAAGGATCAGCAGGGTGGGGGGGGAATGATGGAAGGAAGGACAATGGGAAGAGAGAGCAATTAGAAGTCAATGTTCTTGGGGAGGGAAAAGGTCCAAAGAGAGAATAGAAGAAATGGGGGGCAGGATAGGATGGAGGGAAAGATAGTTAGTCTTATACAGCACAAATATTATGGAAGTCATTTGCAAAACTACACAGATATGACCTATATTGAATTGCTTGCCTTTCCAATGGGGATAAGTGGGGAGGGAGGGAGGAAGAGAAGTTGGAACTCAAAGATTTAGGAACTACTGTTGAGTATTGTTCTTGCATACAACTGGGAAATAAGAAATACAGGTAATGGGGTATAGAGATTTATCTTGCCCTACAGGACAAAAGAGAAGATGGGGATATGGGAAGGGAGGGATGTTAGAAGGGAAGGCAGATTGGTGATAGGGGTAATTAGAATGCTTGGCATTTTGGGGTGGAGGGAGGAGAGAAATAGAGAGAAAATCTGGAACTCAAAATTTTATGGAAATGAATATTGAAAACTTAAATAAATTAAAAAAATAAAAACTAATATTTATAGAACACCTTCAGCTTCTATTTGAGGAGACAGCACATACATGCATGTTGATATAGAATATCTAAAAATAAGTATTAAAGAAAGAGGTGCCAGCCCTGGGCAGGGGAGGAGCTAGGGAAGGCTTCATGAAGAATGCAATGCTTGGGCTACATTTTGAAGGAAAGAAGGATTTGAATGTAAAAGAACTGGGGGAGGAAGTGAGAAGAAAAGTCAGTGCAAAGGTGTGGAACTAGAAGACAGAGCATGGGGAAACTGAGTGGCTACACCTCAGAGTAGAGAAGGGAAGGTTGGAGGGGTAAGTTGTTTTTAAGTTAATTAATTGATTTTTAGTTTATAACATTCACTTCCACAATCTACTGAGTGTTAAATTCTCTCCCACTTCCTCCCCTCCCCCTTCCCAAGATAGCATGCAATCTGATATAGACTCTACATATGCATTCATATTAAACATTTTCACATTAGTCACGTTGTAAAGAAGAATTATAACCAAAGGAATAAACCATGAGAAAGAAGAAACAAAACAAAACATAAAAGAAAAGGAGCAAATAATATCCTTCGATCTGCATTCCCATTCTGTAATTATTGCTCTGGTTGTAGATGGCATTTTCCATCACGAGTCTTTTGTAGTTGTCATTGAACCTTACATTGCTGAGAAGAAGCAAATCTCAAAGTTAGTCATCACACAATATGAGTGTAACTGTGTACAATGTTTTCCTGGTTCTGTTCCCCTGTAGGGGTATGTTCAGGTGAGGTGTGAAGTTTAAAAGTCAAACAAAAGAGTTTATGTTGCTGTTGAGTCGTTTCAGTCATGCCCAACTTTTTGTGATCTCATTTGGGATTTTCTTGGCAAAGGCACTGGAGTACTTTGCCATTTTCATCTCCAGCTCATTTTATAGGAAACTGAGGCAAATAGGGTGAGGTGACTTGCCTAGGGTCACACAGCTAGTTTTGGAGGCTGGATGTGAGCTCAAGTCCCCCTCCCTGCCCTAAGAGTTTCTATTTGATCCTAATAGCAATAGAGAAGCCCTGAAAGGTATGGGGCAGGCAGTAAGTAATGTGACAACCCAGGAGGAGAGGGTGGTTGACAGGGTCAAAAGTATCCAAGGGTTAAGAATGATGAGTATTGAGAGAGGGACAGCGGATTTGACAACTGAGTGATCAGTTAAATCGCTTTACTGGAGTCAGATTGCAATTGAGAAGCAAAGGAGAGGAAAGGAAGGTGAGTGTAGACACCTGTGGCAGAAAAAGAGGAAAAATCCGAGTGAGCGCTCCAGGGCAGGGGGAGCTGTAAGTTTTCCTCAGGAATGGGAGACTTGGTGTGTTTGTTAGTACCTTCCTTTTTCCCCTTTGAACCTTGCACACCTCCCCTGGCTACACTGACCCTCCTACTGCAGCCAGAGATGGCCTCACCTTCTCTGGCTGCCACTCCTCATCTCTCTGCTGCCTCATCTGGATCTTGCAGGCCACTGAAACCCCCAGACCCTCTTCAGAGCAGTTTCTTCCTCCCTCTTCCATCTGTGAAGTTGTTTTATTGTACTCAAGTGCAGTTGATCCCCGCCCCATCTCATCTTATTAGAGTCAGCCCAGCTTGTAAATCCTGTCATGATTGTGCTGGCCATCCCTCCTATCCTGGTGCCATCTCAGAGCTGAGGAGCAGAAGCCTCTGCCTTTACCTAAGTCCCAGTGAAGCAACATAGAACCAAGGACAGATCCCTGGGCACTCTTATGGAGACATCCTGCCATGTTGACCCAGCTGCTTGGCATGCTTCTGATTGCATCATCGTCTAATCTGTTTCTCTCCAACTTTTCTATAAACAGAGGAGCAGACACATTGTCAGAAGCTTTCCTAAGGTCTGGGTCCACTCTCTCCACAGCTTTCCCCTCATCTACTGGGTTAGCGTGGCCGGATCCATCCTGGAGGAAGCCGTCCTGGCTGGCTGTGATTACCTCTTCCTTGCACAGATATACACCAACTATCTCTTTAATGATCATTCTATGCCAGTAGTTTGTCTCCCATTTTCTTCTCTATTTTGAAGATAGAGACAATTATCCTTTTCCAGTCCTGTGGTACCTTCTTTCTTTCCATTGTCTTTTCCATATCCCTGACAGTGGCCCTGTAGTTACATCTGCCAGGTCATTCTGGACCCAAGATACAAGTCATCTGGGCCAGGGTCCTTGGATTCAGGAGGAGAGGAGAATTAGCCAGGTGGAGGGCTGTGAATGGGGATGGAGGGAGTGAAATTAGAGCAGGGGTGACAATGGCAGCCTTGAAGAGGACCACAGGCTGGAAGGATGGGATGGCATGGTGAAGATGACTAGGACCGAGAGGAAGAGAAGGGATGAGAGGAAGCTCTGATCAGACACATGAAGTGGGGAGATTCAGATCTTGGAAATGGTACTCCAGTGGGTGATGCCAGATCTGGGCAGGACCATCTTTCTGTTTAGCCGTGGTAGAGTCAGGGAGGAGGTCATGAGAGTGGAGAAAATAGGGAGATTGGGAAGTGAGAGTATCTGGGACAGGAGTCAATGTTATGAGGAAGGGTCTGAGTCAGGCACACCCTCCTTGAGGAGGGAGGGAGAGTGATCTGGTCTGTGGAGAGCTAACTGGGTGTAGTATAATGACTAGCTCTGCTTGACCTCAGAACCTCGAGCACTGAGTGGGGAGAGGGAAATTTTATACTCTAACGGAGGCCAGGAGACACTTCCTGGGAGCACCTTATGGCATCAGCATGGAGGTTCTGAAGTCCAGGGGCCTTTGGTCCAAGCTAGCTCTGCTGCTGACCACCTGTGTGACCTCAAGCAAGGAGCTTCACCTCCACCGGCCTCATTACCCCTTCCTGCAAAACAAGGAGAGTCAATTGGGGGACTTCTGAAATCCCTTCCAGCCCTGGATCCACATCTATTTACTTGTCATACGTGAATGCATATAGGTCTGCTTGCATATGTGTGGACACATATGTATATGTTTTGTGTGGTAAGTATATATGTAAATTTGTGTGTGTGCATATGTGTCTAAGGTAATAAGTACACACATATATTTGTATGCTTGTGCACCGGTGGCTACATGTAATTAGCACGTGTGTGTTTATGTACTTGTGCATACACACACGTGTGTGTGCCCACACATGATAAACCAGTGTGATATGTAATAAGTATGTGTTATATCTATGCATGCTTGCAGATAGTGTGTATCCTTTTGAGTGGAATATAAACACCTTGAGGAAAGGTGCTGTTTATCAGTATCTCTTGGTAGTCTCATCACTTTTCTTCGTGATGCATGTTTGAGGTGCACAGATTTTTTCCTAATCTGTCTTTTCCTCCTTAAAATAAGGTAGCAGGTGAGGGGCCTTTTCCCCTAGAAAGGGAATTCCTATGGCGTGGCAGAGGCTGCTGCTCCAATGTTTTGAACTGTGCTTTCTGGCATCAGTCATTGACCTTCCTTCTGCCAGAGGTCAGAGGGGAAGACTTCAAATGGTCATGGTCTTTGTGGAGGGGAGTCCTGCTGTCTGTGTCTCGGGGCTACCTCCTTCTTTCGAGTCAGGAGAGGAGAAGGAGAGAGAAAAGTGGGGGAAGACAGGAGGGGTGGAGAGAGAGGGGTCCACAATGCATGAACCTCCCCCCGAAGCCCTCCTCTGGTGCTGAGTTTTCACAACTGGCAGCAGCTCCATCTGTCCTGTGGAGAGGACGAGGACAAGGAAGCCAGACAAGGCTGAGCTGGCCTCTGGGCACACTGGCATCTTCGAAGATCCAGAGGAGAAAACCCATTTCCATGTGCAGATGTCTGAGGATCCTTGTTACCTCACTGCTCACCAACCACCGCGTCTGACTCCTCCATCCACCCTCTGTATTCATCTTGAGCATCTTGCCCCAAGGTGGGGGATTTTGGCCCAGTTCCTTGGACTCATTTTAATGTCCATCCTGTGCCTTCACCAGAGCCTGCCCTGAGGTGGTGAGGGTACTCCGAGACATCACTGATGAGGTGCCAGGATTACAAGTGTTTGTGCATCTTGTCTCACTCCATATTCACACGAAGGTGATTTGGAACCAAAGGTGGTGTGCTCTTCCCCATCACATTGTCCTCCATAAAGGACTTCCCCCATTCTTCTAGAGGAAAACTGTGGATAATGGGCAGAGAGACAGAGACAGAGGCAGAGAGATAGAGACAGAGGTAGGCAGAGAGACAGAGACAGGGACAGAGGGAGAGAGAGAGAGAGACAGAGACAGAGACAGAGATAGAAACAGACAGAGGCAGAGACATGAGACAGAGGCAGAGACAGATGGCAGAAGCAGAAGGACACAGACAAGATGGAATGAAGGTGAGCCTCAGACAAGTGAATGATTTATTCATGGTTGTACAGCATGTGAGTGGGAGATTTGAACTCAGGTCTTCTGACTTGAATACCAGCGCTCTCACTCTCACTGTCAGAGGACAGGCAAGGGTAGCCTTAGGGAGTAACAGGGAATAGGAAGGAGCTAAAAATGTGGAATCACTTCATAAATACATTGAATTCCAGTTTTGAAGAGCATGGATTCAGAGAGGGACGTTCAAGGGCAGGGAGTGCAAACTCCTTATTTGATAGCTGGTCAGTAAGCATTTATTTAGCATTTACTGTGTGCCAGGCAGTGAGCTAAGCCTTGGGGATACAGAGAAAGACAGAAGACTGGTCACAACCTAAGGGGAGAGCCCACAGAGACATAGGCACAAATGAGCTCCATAAAGGACATATACACAGCAGAAGGGTGAGGAAAGGCTTCCTGTAGGAGGTGGGATTTTAGTGGGGGCTTAAAGGAAGCCAGAGAAGCTGGGGGAGGAGAAAAGGAGGAAGAGCATCCCTAGGCAACCAGAGAGAACATACAGAGGCAAGAGATGGAGTGACATGACTGAGGCAGAGAGGTGAAGGATGTGTCTAAGGCTGCGCAGTAAAGGACAGGTGTGGGATGGGAGCCCCATCTTTTGGTTCCTCTCAGTTTAGCCTGGATTCTGTAGAGTCCTACTTCGGTCCTTGAGAGCCAATCTGAAGGCTCTCTCTGGTCCTGTGCGTGTAACTGAGATAACTGCTCAGAACTGTACCATGGACTAGGCTCTAGCACCATGGTGGGCCAGGCTCTTTATCACTCCTTTTCAGCACCTGCTCTCAAAGGTGCACTGTGGCCAACTGAAACTGCCTCTCTTCATATGGCAGAGTAGGTCTGGGCACATCACGCATTTTCTCCTTTGATTTTATTCTGCCAGAAAAAAGTAAGACCTACCCTTAAGTCCAGGAGAGGACAGAGGAGGCTAACTCCGTTATCACAACGAAATTAGGAGCAGAAGCTGCTGATCATGGCGATTGTAACTAATCCGGAGAAACAGCTGGAGTTTACCTGTTTGACCTTCCTGGGATTTTCAGGGAGTGTGGAGAATCCCATTTTTTGCATCTAAAGAAATGAATCTTGCTGGTAAATGGTTTAAAATCCTGGATGGGATCAGAAGTTAAAACTTTGGCAGTCAACTTAAAGGGAAGGTGGTTTTTCTAGGGAGAATTCTCAGAAGCCCTGCTGGCTTCAGTGACCCTGTCTGGACACTGGATATGGTAACACCACTTCCCTGACTGGGTTGGTGGGAGCCTCCAATAAGGAGCCACATACAGAGCTTTCATCTCTCTCCCTCCTAGGTCTGCACAGGTGTTCATCAAACCCCAGCCCTGCCTTCTCTGGGATCCTTCCAACTTCCCAGGCAAGTAGGAGGTTGTACTGGGAATGGTCCCACCAGCAGGGCTAAGCAAATGCAAACTCTTCCGCCTTTTTGCGGGGCTGGGTCTCTCAGTTATGGAGTGACTTGTCTATCTCTCCGGAGGTAGCCAGAGTGGGGACAATGGCTGTGCATTCCCTGGATGGATGGTCTGAGGGGTTCCTTCAGTGTTAAAGGATCACAGATTTAGAGCACTATGAGACCTCATCCGGTCTCACTTCATTGTTTTATAGTATAGAAAATTGAGGTCTGTGGGGGCTAAGGGACTCCCCCAAGGTTACACAGGAAGCAAGCGGCAGAGCCATGATTCACACCCAGAGCCTTTGACTCCCAAGTGACTGCAGGACTAATTCCAAAGGTAACCCCATCAGTGTGAGGGCCTGAGCCTGACCAAAACCTGAGACCAGAAATACCATCCCCTTTCACTGCCCAGCTCTCTGTGCCTTTGCCTGGAGGGGAGAGGAGGGAACATCAAAGACCAAGCAGGGCAGCCACAGTCATGGTGGCCTTCCGAACTAGAGCTAGAGCGACCTCATGAAGTGACGGCATCTCTGCTCCAAAGAGTAAATTCTACTTGTTTAAAAATTAGGTAAATATGAATTTTACATGACAGCTTAATAGAACCTTTAAAAATTTTAACGCTTGTAAGCCACCCAGGCCTTCTTGACAGCCTCTATGGAGCAGGGGGCGGGATGAGAAATGTCTGCGGGGCCTTTCTGAGCATTTTTGAAAGTGAATTTACACATGAGTAAATTATGAATGACCCTTGTCTATTCTCATCCTGGGTGGGGGAGACTCGTGGGTGGACTCTCCTCTCCTCTGCCCTAGCTGGTGTGAAGGCTGAGGAGCAGGGGACCGGACTTCAGCACAGGACAGAAATTCAAAGTCATCTTAGGCAACCCTAGCCCAGGCCCAAAGAGGGTCAACGATTGGTTCAGAGTCACACAGGTCATAGAGGCAGAGATTTTATCGCTTCTAAGAATTTAGAATTACGTTTGGCTTGCAAAGAAGTAGGTCATTTTTCAGTCCTAGGATTAAAAAAAAATAGTGTGGGCATTTCCATAATACCTTAAGATTTGCAGAGGAATACATTATTTTATTTGAGCCTTACCACAACCTTGTGAGGGAGATACTATTATTATCCCCATTTTACCGATGGGGAAACTGAGGCAGACATGCACAACTAGTGACTGCCTGAGGATGGATTTGAACTCAGATCTTCCTGAGTCCAGGGTCCCATTGGGATTGATCCTTGGCATAATCTAAGATGGTACCTGTCCATCCACAGCTCTGGATCCCCTTCCTTGGGGCACAAAGAACATTTCTTCAGGGTGTCTGATGGGGAGATTCCGGTAGCCTTAGCATTCATTTTGCCTCCTTAGAGTGGGGTTCAACTTTGATGGAGATGAGACCCTGAGCCTAAAGGAGCAATGATGGTAGTGAGCATAGCCCACCAATAAATAATGAGGCATGTTTGCATGGGGTTTGTGGAATGCATAATGTCTCCCTTATTGGCTGCACCAGAGAACCAGAGAACATTTGGTTTTTGAGCCTCTTTAGAAGTGGGCAAAAGACCAGAACAGTGAGTGAGTCTATCCAAGCCTTGCTTCCCCTTGCTGCCTTATTGATCTGAAGGCTCTAGGGAGAGTTGGTGTGGACTGCCAGACCAGTGAGTGTTGGGCTGGGTGCAGCAGGGGCTTACAGACCCTCCCCCCACCAGCCTTCTCCAGCACCTCTGTGAATGCGCTTTTAAAAAGTCTGAGAATTGTTTCAGTGTGATTGGTTTGCATTTTAATCCTTTGAACTGTTTAATACACTTAAGAATATGATTCTGAGAGGAGGTCCCTGTGCTTTGCCAGGTGGGCAGCCAGAGGGCCGAAGACCTTCTGATCAGAAGAAAACACGCTCCAGAGGTTAAGGTGCTGCTCAAGGTCACAAGAGCTACAAGTGTTAGAGGCAGAATTGGAATCCTAGTCACTGGCAGTGAAGCCGTGTGCTTCCTATGGTATTGCACCTCCCCTTTGCAGACATACCCTCCATGTTCTAGGTGGGGTAATGGTTAGAGCCCTGACTTGGGAGGAAGACCCCAGTTCAAGTCCAGCTTCAGACACTTACTGGCTGTGCGATCCTGGGCAAGTCACTTAACCCCTGTCTGCCTAGCTGTAAAATGGAGGCAACAGTAGCTCCTACCCCACCCTCCACCCCAGGGGCTGTCGTGAGCATCAAATGAGACATTTATAAAGCACTCAGGACAGGGTGTGACACATTACAGATGGTTTATTCTTTGTGGTTCCAAGGAGGCCGGCAGGCAGGACCAGATATACAAATATGGGACACGTGCAAAGTTAGCCTAAGTCCTAGCTGCCCATTTTTGGGAGACTGACTGAATCAGAAGAGCCCAGCAAGCCAATTCTGGGCTCCCAAGTCACCAAACCCTCAGCCCCACCCTCCAGGGAACAGACACCCAGCTTACTGAAAAGCACACAAAGCCAGCTCTTTGGTAATGATTGCTTTATATAATCAAAATTATATTAAAGGCACTGAATTTTAGAGGTAGAAGGAAGCCAAAAGAACTTGTATCCCAGCCCCTTCTTGATATCAGTCTGGAGAAATCTCCGGCACCTTCTCCGAATTGTGGTTTTAAATGCTTAAAATAAAATACAGAAGATTACAAAGGGAATGGTTTCTACGAAATTACATTGGAATTAGATGTAATTGAAATCAACTTATCAAAATATCTCTGAGGCTCATGGATCCCTGGATGCTTTTCACAGATGCTGGGTTAAGAACCTCCATCTAATCCAAAGTTCTCCTTCTGTGCATGGGAACACTGAGCTCAGAGGGGAGGACCCCTTAAAACCACATCACTGGTCAGAGGTAGAGTTAAGAGTGGAAGCTATCTTTTGACACCAGGTCCTGAGATTGAATCTGTCCATCACTGCTCCACCTCTCACAGCTGCCTTTATTGAAGGACATTCATTTCCCTGGTGTCTGTACCTGAAAGTTGACCTACAAAAAAGCCAGTCAATTATCTCAGCAGGAACAAGTACCCCTACACGCAGGAGAGAAAGGCCAGGCTGGTCAGCTTGGGGTTCATGACTTCTTTGGACTTTCTGCTTGCTCTGGATTTGTTGCCTCCTGCAAATATTTTTCTGCCTGTTTAGGGAATCTTTGACCAGCTTGGCGGGAGTGTGGGGGGGAGTTCAGTTTCATCATTAGAAATGGGGGGTAGGGGTAGGGGAGGGGAAGGGGATGCTTCATTTATTTTTTGCAAAGTGGGTTCAATCACAAAACCAAACCTTTCCATAGCTCCCTTTGTCTCACCTCCCATTGGAACCCCTGAGATGCCCAGCAGGAATCCTGACTCCCACCTGAGAACCTGGATTTGGAATGGTGACATATTAGTAAATAGAGCAGTGACTGATCCAGTGGGAAGACCATGGGTCCTATAGTCCAAGGCCTCTGTTTACATCCTACCTCTGGTGCTTCTGCCTTTGTGACCTTGGACAGATCTAACGAGATCCTTGGGCCTCAGTTGGCTCATCCATAAAATGAGGAGATTTTGGACTTGGTGGCTTCTGAGACCCCTTTGCACTCTGGAGCAAAAGGGCCATCCCTCTGTAAGGGTTTAGCATCCATACTCAGCAAGGCTGACTCCTGTAGAATAGACCAGATGGCCTTCGCCACCTGTGGGACTTGCACCTGAAGCAGAACATCATAGCTGAGGAGCTGGAAGGGACCTCAGAGGCCCACAGAGCCTCAGGAACTTGCCAAAGGTTGTGCAAGTAATAGACATTTCTTGACTCCAAGGGTGACCACTGTATCCGCTCTCCATTTCTTTCTTTCAGGCTGCCTTTCATTCCTGTAGGATGATGAGAGGCTCTCCAAGGGGGAAGTGAGAACCTCAGAGACTGAAATGAATGTGTGTAGGTACTAGAGTTAGAATCAAGAGACTGTTGGTTGAATAGGTACTTGAGCCATGTAAAATGGGATGGGCCCTGGGGCTGGCAGGTCACAGATCTCCTTGCTGGGCTGGAGCTGGCACAACCAGAACAGGCCCAAAGGGCCAGCTGATAGCCTCCTGGCATGGCAACAAAGACTGACTACCTTTCACCACCTTGAGAGATAGGTCCTTTCTGGGAGGCCCTGCTTTCTGAACATGCTAGACCAGAAAGTTCCTTGCCCAGGTGGGAGATATTCTATGAGCAACTTTGGGAACATGCTCAGATGCTGCTGGACTCTTTGAGAGGAGCTGTACTGTCGTGACAGAGACTCGAAAAGACCTGGGTTCAAGTCTGGCCAAGTGACCATGAGCTTCCTCTCTCGTGGCCCAGGCAGCTCTCTGTCAGACCCTACAAAGACACCAGGGGCACCCTAGATCCCTCCTGTGGGAAGCCAGGTGTGGGGCAGAACCACCACTGTTCAGATAGCCTCCTCCTTGCTCCTCTTCCTCTTTGCTTGCACTGCTTGACTCTTCAGAGGTCTTGGATGATATGAGAGTCAAGCTCCATTGCTTCTGAGGAGTTCTTACTATCTGTTAGTCAGTCAATGTTTATTAAATCCCTCCTACAGGCCCAGCACTGTGCAAAGGCTGTCATTGCCTCCTAGGGTCATGCCAGTCCAACCATCTGCCCCTCTTCCACATCCTGTTGTTCTCCAGCACTGCCCTCTGTCACACTTGGTAATGTGGGCAATTCTGAGTCTAACCTCTACCAAACAAAGACCTCTGTGTGGCAGGATGGGGTAGTGGAGACAGTGGTGATGGGGTGTCTGAGGACCTTGGCCTCTGCTGCGCAGTGTGGGACATGGGACAAATTGCTTTGTTCTCTGGGCTCTGCTTCATGGGATTCGACTAAAGGATGTCTTAGTTTCCTCCCAGCTCCAAATGCTCTGGGGAAAGAACAAGACGTTAAGCACCAGGAGACTGTTGGGGCATCTCTGGCCACATGGCCTTGATCTGCAGAGGGCAGGATGACTTAGGGGATTCCCCTGCCCACTCAATATGCACAGTGCCTTCAGCTGCCTGGCCTCACTGGATCTTCTGGCCCCTTCCTCACTCTGTGCTGAAGAAGACATTTCTACAGTTTAGTCCCAGCTCCTCCCTTTCCCTTTTGTCTCCATTTGCCTCTTGAATTAAATGTGCTGAGCAAGGTCAACACTGATGAGTCAGGTTGACTCTTCATTTTATATGTTTCAGTATGAAATCTACAAGTTTTCTGTGCTCAGTTGCATCTCTGTCTGGGCTGACTTACTTCATCAACTAATTGGCTTTTTTCAGAGGTGGTTCATGTCTTTTGGCTTGGAATTCCCTCTCCATTTCAGCAAGCTCCCAGTGCAGTTGCTGGTATCTTCCAAGTGTTACCTTGCACCGGGGACTTATGGACAGCTGGGCAAGGGTAGCGAGAGTCCATGATGGATGGAAGCAGCAGCATTAAAGGCCATTCATCCAGGTCTCTGAGGGTGGGCTGAGTCATCCTGTGTCAGAGTATGATGACCCCCTATAAAAATGTGTCAGCTGTCATGCTATGGAAATCCATGAAGAAGCTGATTGAACTGACCCTGGACAGGAACAGGCCTTGTTTTGTCCCCTTCCCCCATTTTATTTAGGTGATGACAGACTTGCTGGCTTAAAAACAGAACCAAAAGGACAGGTGAGAAGCCTGGTCTCCAAGGATGATCTAAGAGCAAGGTCACTGGGGCTGTGCTGCCATGCCTGGGGCTCTCAGTCCAGGTTAGGAGCTGATCAAGGTTTCTGGTGTTCTAAGCAGACTGACCTTGGTGGGAAAGGGAGGGAAGCAGCAGTTAGCACCCTGGGTTTGAAAGCATTTACACCTCATCAGTGGGCAAACAAGCCCTGGGCGTGGGGTAGATTGAGGGTTTTGTTGGTTACCTAGACTTACGTAGCTGTGATGGAGAAACTGTGAATGATCATTCAGATTCCACCGAAAGTGTGTCCTGAGTCCACTGGACTTCCCCGGAGAGGCAATTGTTCTACAATTCCTAGCACCTCCTGGGAGGGAGGCCTTGGAGAGTTTGGTCAGTCTGAGACAGCTTGGCATGTTTATTGCATTAGCCATTAGGAGAATGGGCAGTGGTGGTTTCTTCTGGCTGAGGTTGTACTTTGAATAGATTTATAGTTGAGAGGAAACAATGTGCAGTTGCAGAGGGTGCTCAAACCTGTCTTCTGAGGACGGTGAGTGACTGGGTGACCTTGGGAAGTCCTGTGACCTCTTGAGCCCCAGGCATTTTCCAGGTCTCCAGAGGTCCATCTGTATTGGGCACAGAACTACAGAAATCATGAGTGCGGTTGGTTGCCTCCCTCCCTCCCTTCCTGCCCCACCAAGCCCAGTCTATTAAAGAGCCAAAGATCAGCTCGGTCAGCTCCCAGCATGGACAGAGATGATTTAAATGTCTTTGCCCACAACCGGAGTATAGGCTTCCTGCAGGCAAGGACAGGGCCTGTTTTTATTTTTGTATGCCTAGGACCTAACACAGATTCCAGCACACTGTGAGCACAAAAGAAATGCTTGGAGTGATTGCTGACACTTATTAACAGTCAGTCAACTAGCATTGACTGAGTGCAAAGTATTATATTAACTGCTAGGGATACAGAATGAACCCCCCCAAAAAAACCCCAAACTCAAGTAATCTTGTGTGACCCCTCCCCCTCTTCCCTATGGCTGTCCCGCTATTTGGGGAATAGGAAATCATCATCATCATCATCTTCATCCTCCTCCTCAATATTCCTTTTGTTGTCCCCTCACCTTCATTCCTAGTCTTTCTCCCCCACCAGGAAAGATTTTTGTAGCAGATATTTGACCAACAAGTGCAGCACCAGTTCAGCATCTCCCTCTTCTGATCAAAAGTATCCTATTCCCCACCCCTTGCCCTCACCTTTTCAGGGAAAGGAGCCCAGCTTAGTCAACACTATGTAGCCTCTTTCCCTCACCATGGTGTAGAAAGCGAGGAGAAGACTTGGCCCACTTTGGAGAGCTCCAACAGGCAGAGACGTGCCTGGGCTCCTAAGCATCTTCTCCTGGCTGACCAGAGTTTAGAAAGCACCTCTTCTTCCTGGCTCTTTGCCACAGTCCCATCCTCAACATGTTCCTGCGGTGTTTTTCCAAGGACATCCACATTTGCTATGGGCAGACGAGTCAGCCGATCTCCTCAGCCGTCTTCCCAACAGCTCATTCTTGTCCAGGTTATTTAAGAGCAGAGGAAATATTTATCACATGGAAACACAGCTTCTGAAGGCATGCAGGCTGAGGGATAAAGCTCACACTTCCATGGCCTGCCTGGTCGACATCATGCCATCTCTGAGCACTCTTCCTGACCTAAGCTGAAGGTGAAAACAACAGGGAAAGGGCCACGTGGGTAAGCTGCCCTGGCCCCGGGAAGAGGCCATGTGACAGACTTTATGATCATGGTGGTGGTGCTGGTGACTGTGGTGACCTCAGAGCCCTTTCAACACTGAAACTGGGTCGATTGGGAGCAGGGGAGACGGATGAGATTAGGGCACGGGCTTGGTACTCCCTCAGGGATCATCCCTGTGTGGACTCTGCTGGGTGCCTGGGTCCCTGCTCCTGCCCACCTCCCCTCTGGCTCCTAGGAGCCAATGGAGTAGAGAGGGAGATCTTCCATTTGGCCTGTGTCTTTTCCTTTGGTCTCCTCTACTCCTCCTTCACTATTTCCTCTTTTCTCCTCCAATCTACTCTTTTTCTCTCCTCTCCAGTTTTCTCTTCTCCTTTCCCTTTACTCCTCCTCTTAAAAAAGTTTGTCTTATTTCTTTCCTTGTCTACTGCTTCTCAATGCTTTCCCCTCCCATTTTCCCTGGTCCTCAGGGATCCTCTTGTCTCTGAGTCCCGAGAAAACAGTCTATCAATAATATTCTGGAAATTGCCCAGTTCCTGCTGTGTGTCCAAAGGGGTTCACTCAGTTTTTCTGAGTTTGACTTTTCCTACAGGTCCTGACAACCTCAAGGACTTGGGGCCCGGCCTCAATTCATGTTCTATCTTTCTGATAAGCAACTTGTGGACCCAGTGCCAGGGGCTGAGCTGTCCAGTGGCAAGCACTCCTACCATTGCAGATGATGCTGGGGAAGCTGGCTGGGTGTTTCTTTGAATACTTTCAGCACCAGTCTTTACAAGAATGACCTCCTAAGGTACCATGTCCCAGGTTATGTTGGGTGCTCCCACCTCAGCCAGGACTGGGCTATGCCTCCCACCCAGGCAAGTCTTGAGGATCCCACACCGCATAATTCACATGCCGCCTTCTCCCACACGAGGGCACTCTTGGAGCTCTTAAAGAATTAGTATGGGGGAAAACTGGGACTGGGTCTCATTCCAGATCCCCCCAAGGGGCTTCAGTGTCTTGTAGCTGAGCTCCCACTCCCCAAGGCTGCTCTGACTAGAGCCAGGTGGCTCAGGCCCTTACATAGCCAGAGAGGTGACCAACTCCCTGCTGTCTGTGACCAGTCCTGGTGGGCTGCTCTGCAGTCCTGAAATGAGTGGTTCTGAGTGGCAGGGTGCAGGAGCCCTTCCCCCTTTCCTGGACCTGTTTGCTTCCAAGTGTCATGGGCCCAGGAAGGGCTGCCCTTCTCTCTGGAGAGTGAGTCTCCCAGGCAGCCTCGCCGTCCAAGACCTCACATGAGGTGATATATGACAGGGTATTGTGTTTCTCCTTGGGAGTGTTATTAGTATTCTAATAGATACTGGAGGGTTGGCAATGCCTACTCTCAGATCTTTCCCATCTTCCTGACTTCCCTGTTACTGTTGAGGTCCCAGCATCCTCTAGTCACCCAGGCTTGAGACAGGTCCTCAACCCTCAGTATTTACTCTGTTGTGGAGTCCTGCAGATCCCACCTTTGCTTCCTCCTTGAGTGCATGCTCTAGTCTCATGTGACACTGGCAGGCAGGTGTAGACCCTCTTCACCCCTAGCCTGGGCTATTGCAATAATTCCTGGGGTGGAGAAGGGTCTGCCTGCCTCACTTCAGCCCATCTGTCCCTCACCATTTGCTCTCAGTCTTCTGTCTAAATGTACCTCCTTCCTTCCTGGGGTTTAGCCTTCTCTCTCTTCCAGATGCTGTCCAGCTCATGAATGTCCTTCTTAAAATGTGGCAGCTCAGATGGAACATAAGACATGAGCTGGTCATGATAAGCTGGCCCTTTTCCTGGCAGGAAAAGCATGGTTCATATCTTGTTTTAAACACTTCCTAGTTGTGTGATCCCGGGCCTAACATCTCTGAGACACAATTTCCTCATCTGTAACATAGGGATGGCAATAACACAGGAGTGTGCTCCCTTCCCAACTCTGCTTCTGGGAGCTCCCAGTTTCTTTCCTTGGAATGGGCTATCTCAAGAGAGAGTGGGGTCCCCTTCGCTGGCGTCTCCAACAAAAACCACATGCCCCGTTGAAAGATAGGTCTTGGTGCTGTGGTGGTGGTATGGTGCTGGCTGTGCCACATGGCGGCTGAAGTATTTTAGAGTCCTGAAATTTTGGGATCCTGTGAAATGTGGCCAGTGTTGGGGGCCAGCCCACTGCTATTTCTTTGTCCTGCATCAATATTGCATTATGGAAAGACTGTGGGACTTGCCAATAGGAGACCAGACTACACTAAATCCTGGGTCATGCACTCGCCACGTGTGCCACTTTGGGCAAGTTTCTTGTCCTTTCTGGGTCTCAGTTTCCTCGTCTGTGTAACGATGACATCGGATGGAACCTAAATTTTAAATTCAGTAATCAAGCATTTCAGAGAGAACAAACAAGCCAAATTCCCTAGAGAACTGTATAAGTGTTCCAGGCCTTCATTTAGTGATCCCTGGAATTTTTCCACACTGCTAATGACCATGGCTAGAAGGCATTTTACATACTGTAGTGAAATCCAAATCTAAATTGAACCAGGGACGAGTTGACACTGATGTTTCAGAGTCTAGGCTGGAAAGGTAATTCCTAGTCTCCTGAGAAAAGAAATGTCAAACTCAATTTCACTGAGGAGCTGATCCTAATTTGTCTCTTCCAATCTGACTGCTCCATCAAGGCTTCAGAGAGGCTTCCTCCGTGGTCTTCCCCTGCACGCAGACCAGTCTCACCTGGTGTATTGCTGAGTGCTGGATGCCGGTCCCTCCTACACCTGCTGTTTATAATAAAGGCCTGCCAGGCTCCTTCTGGAAGCCAGGTAGCTGGATTTCAGGGCTTGATCATGGGACTGAGGCCTCATCTTTGAGGAGGAAACTGATTTTCTCAGTGAGCTCTTCAGCCTTCTGAAAAGCAAAGTTCGGGTGTGGCCCCATTCAGTCACTCATTCTAGCTTGTTTCCTGCTGTTTTCAATAAATCCATTGATAAGTATTTAATAAACACCTACCATATGCCTGCCACTGTTCAAGGCTGCAAGAAGAGAAATCCATTCAGTGAATGAACCATCCTTCCTTGGGAGAGTCTGACATTCCAAGGGGGTTGGAGGAGAGGAGATTTGTGCAATTCTATGCTGAATAAGTGTAAAGAGAATACTTATGAATAAATATAAAAGAGTGACACTGCAGACTGCTGGGTCCTGCCTCAGGGCTTTTCTTAGACTCTCCTCTCTGACCAGCCCCTTGTGGCAGAATGGGTGGGGAGTTGGGCTTGGTGTCAGAAAGAGCTGGGTTCGAACCGTGCCTCACACCTTCCCAGGCAAGTAGTTAACCTCCAGGAGCCTTGATTTCTCTATCTGTGTAATGGGGCTAACACTGGCTTGTAACCCTAAGGAGCCGTGGAAATGGCTTCTCTTCTCTTTCTTCCTAACAAGGTTGGTATTCAGTTCAGCCCTAAGTACCTGCCACAGACCAGACACTGGGTTAAGTGCTGAGGATGTAAAGGAAAAACTCAAGAGGCCTCTTTCCCTCTATAAATTGGTGGTTGAGAGGTCTTTGCAGTCAATCACATCAATTGGCTAATTAACACTGGTGGAAGGTATCTCCTCTTTGGAAGCCCCTCATCCTGATGAAATCCCAGGTCTGGACAGTGCTGGCTGTCTCCCACCTCTCCTCAAAATAATAGGAATGTGCAGAGAGCTTGTATTTGATTAGAAGACCAGCGCATACAAGCCAAATTAAAATGAGATGGGCTTTCGTGTTCTTATCAGATGATGAACATCTGCAGAGAACCTTGGGAACTTCACTAATCAGAACCAAAGAAGAAAGAAAAAAAAAAAACAGCCTATAAGGAAAAGCTCAAGGAGCCCGGATCTCAGGGTAACCAGCAGAGCTGATGACCAATGAGTCCAGAGGAGACTTGACCAAGATCCTGGGGCTGATGTCAGGGCTCCGGGGGAGTCTGGAGGAGGGAGAGTGGGGAGGATGTGCCCCAGGGGCAAGCTCAGATGGGATGTTTTGATAAGCAGCCTGGACTCTTTTTTATCTTGGCCTCTTAGTAATAAGAAGGCCACTGAAATGGGCAACTGGTGGCGCCATGGACTGAGTGCTGGACCTGGAGAACCAGGTAGACTAGCTGTGTGACCCTGGTCAAGTCACTGAACCCTGTTGACCTTAGTTTCCTCTTCTGAAAATAAGAATGATGATAGCTCCTCTCTCCCAGGTTTGTGGTGGGGATCAAATGAGCTAACATGTGCAGTGCACTTTGTAAACCTTAGAGCACCAGGCAAATGCTGTTATTGTTATTAATAATATTGACACTAGCTTACACTTACATAGCTCTTACTATGTGCCAGATCTTCACCACAATCCTGGGAGGGAGGGGCTCTCATGGTCCGCATTTTGGATATGAGGAAACTAAAGCTCTTGGAGATGACTTGCCCTGGGTCTCCCCTCCCCTCTCCTCCCTCTCCTCTCCTCTCCCCTCCTCCCTCTCCCTTCCTCTCCTCTCCCCTCCTCCTTCTCCCTTCCTCTCCTCTCCCCTCCTCCCTTTCCCTTCCCCCTCCCCTCCCCTCCCCTCCCCTCCCCTCCCCTCCCCTCCCCTCCCCTCCTCTCCTCTCCTCTCCTCTCCTCTCCTCTCCTCTCCTCTCCTCTCCTCTCCTCTCCTCTCCTCTCCTCTCCTCCCAAGTGCTGTGCTGGGTAAATCACACATTATAGAATGTTGAATAGAAACTACATACAAAGTAATTTCCAGGGAGGGGGATATAATTTGAAGGACAGTTTGATAAATTAATTTTTTTAGCATTGGTTTATTTTGAGTTCCAACTGCTCTTCCTCCCTCCAGTCCTTCCCCTACCCAGTGAGAAGGCAAGCACTATGATACCCATTATACAGATAAAGTCATGCAGAACACATTTCTACATTAGCCATGTTGCCAAAAACAAAACCCAAGAAAAATGAAGTGAAAAGGTCTGCTTTGATCTACTCTCAAAGTTCGTCAGTTCTGTCTCTGGAGGTAGAGAGTGTTTGCCATCATGAATTCTTTTTTCGTGGATCAGAGGAGCTAGTGGTTGAATGCAATTAATGCTGCCATTAGCACGTACAATGTTCTCCTGGTTTTGCCCCTTCCCTTTGCATAGGCTCATATACAATTCTTAACACTTGCCTAGCTCTTCTCAGCCTGTGAGCACCTTCCCCCACCCTACAAAGACCAATTCCCAGCTTTTCCTTTCCCTTTTCTGCGCATCTCCTTGCATTTCCTCCCATATGCTGTTCTCTGAGGCTTCCCCTGAGGTCCTGGAAAGCGGTTTGTTATCACTTTGTTATCATGAGTGCCAGGGCAGCCTTGGGCTCATCCATCTGTGTCCCTCATGCTTGGCTCAGGATTGGACCTACCTCCCTTTGAGTGACATTCATTCTCTGAGAAATATGACATTTTATTAACAGGGCTCAAACTTGAAAATAGAATGGGTGGATGGCTGCCTCAGTTTAAGACAATGACCCTGAGCCAAGACTCCTTTAAGAGGACATGTTGTAGCGTGGTGGCATCATGGGGGGGTGATATGGCTGAGGTGAGGGCTGGAGTTTAGGAATGAGGGGCTCCAACAGCCTCCTCCTTCCCTCCTGTGGCTCAGAAATCTTCATGGTTTGGGTCAGCCTGAAAGGTGAGAAATAGTGGCCCAGAACTCTTGGGGAGCAAGCCAATATCTTTAAAAGATAGCACAGGAGTGTAAAGACACTAGACCTGACCCCCTCATGTTCTCCCAAGGGCAGCTAAATTCTTTAAGGCAAGAATAGAACATCAATTAGCAGGAAACTTAGATCTCTAAACTTAGGTGTTAGAAGCCAGCTGAATTCTGCGCTAAGTTCAGAGACAAAGAACGAGGACTTAGTTACAGTGCAAAATCAATTCATTGTAACTGGGTTCAATCAAAATGATACAGAAGCAGGTAAATTTTCTCATCCTTTTCTTATCATGCATTTAGATGCTGCTAGGCCTTGGGGGTCCTCTAGAGGGTCAGGGGTCAGGTGGACCTCCTTTAGCTTTGCTCTCCTACCTTTCTTGGTTCAAAAGTGGAGATGGATATAACCATGCCATGAGTCAGGGCTTGGGGTGCCTTAAAAGGCCATCTTGCTTTCTCAGCACCACACCGGAGTGCTACACATGAGAAATTAGAAGCCATGATTCACATCAGAGACTGCTATAACTTGGTAAGAAGTTCCCTGGGTCTCTTAGGAGTAAATAATATGAATTTTTAACATGCCCCTAAAAATAATTTGCATGATTTCTGTGTCCTAGAGTGCAGGTCTCTCAGCATGAGTAGAATTTATCTCAATAGCCAAAGGCCTTGGATTTCACATAAATATAGGTTCTCCATTTTTCTTTGGGATGGTGTTGGGATCTCAGTGTAGGAAATCCCCAGGCAGCCATTTACCTGTCACTTGGGGTCTTGATCAACTTGGGGGGGTTGAGATGCCAAGGGGCACACTGCCAGGGACCCAGCATTCCCTTGTATCCTCTGGGCCAAGTCCAGATGCTGCTTCCTCGTCCATTAACTTCAAATGCAGCTGTGAATTTTGGGTCATATAAGTCATTTTAAGAACTCTATCCAAGGAGAGTCAGAAAATGGTGGCTCATTTCCCAGTGCTGCCTTTTAACCCTGGGCCACCTTGTACAAGCCCCTTTGTCTGTCTAGGCCTCAATATTCTTTTTTTTAAAGTTTTCAACATTCATTTCCACAAAATTTTGAGTTCCAAATTTTCTCCCCATCTCTCCCCTCCCTCTACCCCCAAATGCCTTGCATTCTGATTACCCCTTCTACCAATGTGCCCTCCCTTCTAACACCCCTCCCTTCCCTTATCCCCATCTTCTCTCTTGTCCCTTAGGGCAAGATAAATTTCTATACCCCATTACCTGTATTTCTTATTTCCCAGCTGTATGCAAAAACAGTTCTCAAAATTTGTTCCTAAAACTTTGAGTTCCAACTTCTCTTCCTTCTTCCCTCCCCATGCATCCCCACTGAGAAGGCAGGCAATTCAATATAGGACATATATGGGTAGTTTTGCAAATGACTTCCATAATAGTCATGTTGTATAAGACTAACTATATTTCCCTCCATCCTATCCTGCCCCCCATTTCTTCTATTCTCTCTTTTGACCTTGTCCCTTCCCAAGAGTGTTTACTTCTAGTTACTCCTTCCTCCCATTTGCCCTCCTTTCCATCATCCCCTCACCCTGCTTATCCCTTTCTCTCCTATTTTCCTGTAGTATAAAATAGATTTTCATTGAGTATGCATGTTATTCCTTCATGAACCAAATGTGATGAGAGTAAGCTTCACTTTTTCCCTCTCACATACCTCCTTTTTCCCTCCATTGGAAAAGCTTTTACTTGCCTCTTTTATGAGAGATAATTTGCCCCATTCCATTTCTCCCTTTCTTCACCCAATATATTCCTCTCTCACCCCTTAATTTTATTTTTTTTAGATATCATCCTTTCCTATTCAACTCACCCTGTGCTCTGTGTGTGTGTGTATGTGTGTGTGTGTGTGTGTGTGTGTGTGTGTGTAATCCCTCCAACTACCCAGATACTGAGGAAAGTTTCAAGAGGTACAAATATTATCTTTCCATGCAGGAATGTAAACAGTTCAACTTTAGTAAGTCCCTTGTGCTTTCTCTTTCCTGTTTACCTTTTCATGCTTCTCTTGATTCTTGTGATTGAAAGTCAAATTTTCTTTTCAGCTCTGGTCTTTTCATCAAGAATGCTTGAAAGTCCTCTATTTTTTTGAATGACCATTTCTCCCCCTGAAGTATTACACTCAGTTTTGCTGGGTAGGTGATTCTTGGTTTTAATCCTAGTTCCTTTGACTTCTGGAATATCACATTTCAAGTCCTTCAATTCCTTAATGTAGAAGCTGCTAAATCTTGTGTTATCCTGATTGTATTTCCACAGTATTTGAATTGTTTCTTACTAGCTGCTTGCAATATTTTCTCCTTGACCTAGGAACTCTGAATTTGACTATAATACCCCAAGGAGTTTTTCTCTTTTTGGGTCTCTTTCAGGAGGTGATTGGTGGATTCTTTCAATATTTATTTTGCCCTCTGGTTGTAGAATATCAGGGCAGATTTCCTTGAAAATTTCATGAAAATGATGTCTAGGCTCTTTTTTTGATCATGGTTTTCACGTAGTCCCAAAAGTTTTAAATGATTTCTCCTGGATCTATTTTCCAGGTCAGTTGCTTTTTCCAATGAGATATTTTACATTGCCTTTTATTTTTTTCATTCTTTTGGTTTTGTTTTTTAATTTCTTGGTTTTTCATAAAGTCATTAACTTCCATCTGTTCCATTCTAATTTTTAAAGAACTATTTTCTTCAGTTTGCTTTTGAACCTCTTTTTCCATTTGGCTAATTCTGCTTTTTAAAGCATCCTTCTCCTCATTGGCTTTCTGGACCTCTTTTGCCATTTGGGTTAGTCTATTTTTAAGAGTATTTTTTTGTGCAGCATTTTTTTTGGGTCTCCTGTAGCAAGCTATTGACTTCATGATTTTCTTGCATCATCCTCATTCCTCTTCCCAATTTATCCTCTCCCTCTCTTACTTGATTTTCAAAATCCTTTTTGAGCTCTTCCATAGCCTGAGACCATTGCATATTTATTTTGGAGGTTTTGGATGAAGAAGCCTTGACTTTTATGTCTTCCCCTGATGGCAAACATTGTTCTTCCTCACCAGAGGATGGGGAAAAATACCTGTTCACCAATAAAGTAACCTTCTATAGTTTTATTTTTTTTTCCTTTTGTGGGCATTTTCCCAACCAGTTACTTGACTTTTGGATCCTTTGTCTAGAGTAGGTTATACTCTGGGGACCTGTAACTTCTCAGTTCCTCCAAGGTGGCACAATCAAGGGAGAGGAGTTTACTCCCCAGACTGACTTGTGGCTGAGATTCAGATCAGCTGCTCAGTTCCCCAGGGGCTTTAAGTTGAGCCTCCAACAATGGATGCTGGCTGCTGCTACAGCTGCCTGAGGCTGGGGCTAGGGGAGGACCCTGCTTCCTTGTCAAGGAGGTGAAAAAGTTCTCTTACTGACCTTTGAAGTGTCTTTGGTGCCTGAGGGATCTTTTAACCACCACTGCTGCTGGGGATTCTATCCCCAGGCCTGCTCTGACCCTGCTCCTCCTCGTGTGCTGTTTGGCCAAGGGCAGGCTGCCCTCCACTCTACATCTGGTGTAACAGACCTTTCCTGTTGGCCTTCCAGGCTACCTTCTGCTGGGAATCTCCTCTACTCTGTTGTTCTGTGGCTTTTGCTGCTCCAGAATTTGTTGAGAGTCATTCTTTACAGCTATTTTATGGATTATGGTGGAAGAGCCATCTTAACTCCACCCCCTCAGTATTTTTATCTGCAAAATGAGAGCATTGGCCTTGCAGGCTCTAGATGGACTCCCATATCTAGCTCTCTTAGGATACAGCTCCTTCTAACCCTGTGGACCTGGGATCTTTTTTCCCATTGAGTCATGGGCTCCAGAGACAGGATATGTGCTGTGTAATGGATGATAGCTGTGGCCACTGGCCTTGATGGGACCCTGCAAGGCTGGCAAAGCCCTATCCAGAAATGCTTTCTTCTGCTCCTTTTACTAGCCACTGACCTTGTTGCCCCTAGCACCATTTTGGGAAGACGAACATGAATGTGAGAGGGGCCAAGTCACTCCTCACTCACCCTGTTTGGAACTATTCAAAGGTGAGATTTGATTCAGGTCTTCCTGACCTCACCCCCAACCCTCAATACTCAGTGCCATCTTGTAGCCCTGGGATCAAGTCCTCAGAGTCAGGCAGACCTAGGTTCGAATCCAGCCCATGAAATCTTCTGGATTTATGATCATAGGAGGATGATTTCACCTGTGGGTGCTTTAGACATTCACTGCCCTGCACTGGCAGAGGGAGTCTGCTCACTCAAAGGTCTCAGAATGGAAAAGTAACAGATAGAGGCCAATAGCCAGCTCTAATATGGGTGGGAAGCCCCCCAGTCTGCCCCAGGGGCCTCAATGACAGCCTACTTCTGAAGGAATCATGAATTCTGCCATCTGAGCTGGACCTTCTACTCTTCCATAACTGCATCCCCCTAGTTATGAATCATGATTGCTTAACATTCAAGTTAATTCTCTAACAATTTAGGGAAGGTTCCAGTGAGTTCTCTTCCTCAGATGTGGGATGGGCATTCTACTGAGGTGGTTCTTTGGAAGATCCCAGCAAGCCTGGTGCCCAGGCCCAGCATCCCTGGTACTGAGGGGGCTAAGGGCCCCTCATTATCCTCTGGTGGGCCACCCTTAGGCTCTATCAGTGTGCAGATCAATTAGTAATTCAGTAAATATGTTTTAATCACCACCTCAGCCCCAGGCCTGATGGCTTAGGGGCATCCCTGCCCTAGTGAGCTGACTTTCTGTCTGGGGCCATCACACATCATATACCTAAGATGAAAAAATTAAATGATAAGACTTTCAGAGATTTCAATGTGTTTGGATGTTGGGGGCTGGCTCCATAGAGGGAATGTGTGCTCCCCTTTGGGAAAGCGTAGCCCCCAAGTGGAAATTACAGACCCAAAGCAGGACAAAACAAGACTCTGGTTAAGGGAGGGGGTTCCAGGGCTCCCCATGTCTAGGAGTGCAGCTCCTGCCTTCCAAAAGAGAAATTACTAGTGCTGCAGTTTGCGAACTGAGCTGGAGAAAATCTGGCTGCAGCTGCTGCGACCTTTCCCTGGGCCATTGTCACTGTGTGTTGAGATTCTGTGAATCTGGTGAAGGTCAGCTGTGGTGGGCAAGAATTAATTTTAAAATGCACTGAATTAATAAGTTGTTGGCAGATTCTCTGGCTCTGGAGGTGACAGAAAGGCCTTCTCCTCTCTACTTCCACTGAGGAGAGAAAGAATGCTGGGGAGCAGGGAGTAGTCACTGGACTTCTGAATCTCCATGAACATTGTCCTCCTGGATGCCACCATCATGTTATGCGAGCAGCACTTTGTCTAGGGGATGTTGCCCCCTCTGAGAAGAAAGGCCTCTGGGAGTGGCCATCCAGGAAGGCCACAGGCTTATGCTAGGAGTGGAGTCAGGGAAGGGGGCAAGATCCAGGTGGAGCTAGAAGGGACTTTAGAGGCTGTAAGGGCCACTTGGCTTATTCTTCAAATGAAGAAATGAGGCCCTGAAAGTTTAAGTGAATTGTTCAAGATCATACATGTCATGACAGGGACAGGATTAGAATTCAGGACTTTGACTTCAGAGTTAGTACTTTACCCCTGTATTGAAGATGCTCTCTGAGAGGAAGCCTGATGCTCTGGCCTCGAACTCCTATTTTACCAATTTGACAGTCTCACAGATGGTGACAGAGGCATGCCTGATTCTGACAGCTGGGGGCAGTTCTTTTGTCTCTCTGTGACTCAGCTGACTCATCTGTGAAGTGGAGAAGATGCTGCCCATAGTGGCTGTTGCTCCCAGGCTATTCTAAGGCCATGATGAGTTAGAGGAAACACTTGGTGGACTCTAAAGCTCTTCACATTGGCTGGTGGTGACTCATAATCTTGTTAAAGGAATCTCCTCTAGCCCTGAAGGCTCAAGGGGAATCCCAGCACTTGGGGCTGCCCTAAAGGGGGAAAAAGAGTGAAGTGGCCAGAGAGACACAGGTTTCTCCACACTAGAAGGCCACCTGGAGCAGTGAGGTCCAAGATGGTACTTTGAAGAGTGGCCTTGAGGGGTGTTCCTAATGCAGGAAGGAGGGATGTCTATGAACCAAATTTCAGTGCTTGTGTGATAATCTTGATGATTGTGAATAATCATGACAGCCAGCATTTATATGGCCCCTACAGTGTGCAGATGCTTTATAAATCATATTCCATTTGATCCTTACAATAGTTTTTCTAGGTAGAGGCTATTAACCCCATTTTACAAATGGTGACTTGCCCAAGGTCCCATGGCTGGCATCTAAGGTAACGTTCTACCTCCCTTCCGCTCCACTGCCCCACTTAGCTGCTCGGTGGTTCTAGTGAATGAAGTACTGTGCCTGGAGTTACAAGTCCTGGGTTCCCATCTGATCTCTCATGTTAGGTAACTGTGTGACCACTGGCAAATCCCTAAGCCTCGGTTTCCTGATCTATTCAGTGGGGTGATTCCTGGGGTACCAACTTCATAGTGAAACTGTACAGGAGTGGAATGGGCCTTGGTGTATGGGAGGTCAAAGGGAAGATTATTTTGGGAGGTGGTGTAGTGCCAGGTGGCTGCCGAGCTCATATTCTGTGACTCTCAGAGTTTTTTGGAGACTCAAGAGAGAGAAAGCGTGGAAAACTCTTTGCAAGCTGTAAATCTCCATGTTGTTGGTCATGGGGGGCTGGATCACACTGGCTAGTCAATAGAATTTCCTTGCCATCATCAGGGCCAACTCTAAGCCTACAAAGCATGAGAATGAGAAATGTCCAAAAGCCTGCTTGCCCCCAAACGTCCTCCTCCCTTGCCCACCATGAGGCTTGGGCAGGCCACTGTCAGTGGAAGGAATGTTCCTGCACCTGGGTTAGTCACAATTACAGGACCTGGCTTCACTGTGGTAATAACTGACTTTCACATGATGGAAAAAAAATACAGAACTGGGGATCAGAGGGGGGTTCTGGGCTGCTGTCAGCTTCCAGTAAGTCCCAGCCTCTGTCAGACCTGGCCTGAGTTTTCTTCTCTGTAAGATGAGGAGGGTTAGTTCAAACCCAGGATGTTATTTAAGAAAATCACTTACATGAGTTGTCTTATTTCCTCCAAAAGCAATTAAAAAAAAGCAAACTTAGATTCTTTTTCATGATGGGGGTTTGTGATTTATGCTTTAACTGCTCCTATTTCACACTCACATATTCATGTGCAAATCTATGTGTCTTCCCCCTTTCCCCTCATATCTTGGAATTTCAGTTTTCACATCTGTAAGATGCAGACATTCAAGGTAACTACGTTATCATTGTTGTGAGCAAGAGTTCTTACTTGGTTGACTTCCATGAAATAAAAAAAAATTCAGTAGTGGAATGTCAACAAAATTGGTTTCTTTTGTAATTGTGGGCATTTTATCTTATGCGCATGACAGCCTTGTCCTGAGAAGCATCTGTGTCACCAGCCCCAGGGGTCCAGAACACAAAAGGGCTCAGGAGCCCAGCTGTGAGGCTGAAATGGTCGAGGGCTTCTCCACATAAACGGAGCTCGGACGGTGATGGTGGCAGGAATCATGTTAGCACCCACCTAACCCTACAAGAGTACCTTTATTTCTGAACATGGATGATGTCAATTGGAGTTGGATCATCTTTGCGTCAGCCAGGAGAGGGTTTGCCTCAGTTAATAACCTGGGCTAAGGTGACCCACAGAATTGCAGTGTTGAGAATGGCTAGTTATGAATGGTGTTAATGGGTGAAAATGTGAAACATTTCTGGTTTTCCCCTCTAAGATTCAACAGGAAGATAGGAGTTGGGAGGAGAGGGACAGTTTAAATCATTTCAAAAAGAAAAAAGAATATGAAGTAAGCTGCCAAGCCAGCTTTGCATGCCTATGGGCCATGCTGTGGGGGAAAATGGATTAGGATTCTTTGTTTCTGCTTCCCTGTTTTTGTTTTGTTAATCTGTTCCATCAATGAGCTGAGGGCCACCCTCATTTAGCAGTAAACTTCGAAGGAGACCCTTCTGATCTGGCTTTGGATCTTACTCCACTTAAGTTCAAAGCCAAGTGTGGGCATCTCAGGCCTTTAACCCAAAGAAACTTAGAAACATTTTCCAAGATCCTGGTATCATCTCTTAGAGTCCTCCAGACCAGGGGTGGGAAACCTGTGACCTTGAGGCCACATGCAGCCCCTAAGTCCTCAAGTGAGACCCTTTGACTGCCTCCAGACTTCACAGAACAAACAAACCCCTTTCATCAAAGGATTTATTCTGTAAAACCTGGACTCAGTCAAAAGGCCACACCCAAAGACCTACAAGGTGATGTGTTGCCTTGAGGCTACAGGTTCCCCACCCCTGCTCTAGATCAACCCCTCACTTTACAGATGAGGAAATTGAGGCCCTCAGAGGTTAAGTGACTTACCTTAGGTTTCTGAGGCAGTGTCAGAAACAGGATTTGAATACTGGTCCTTTGAATTCAAATCCAGTGTTTTTTCCAGTGGATTCTCCTACCTCTTCATTCAGAATACTCACTTACTGTCCCTAAAATGTACTAAAGCCTCTGCCCCTTCCCCTTATAAGAAACACCTCTTCTACCACCATTTGTTAGCACAGTTAATTGATTGAATGTCATCAATTTTTTTTTGTGCCTATTAATATAGAAGTCATGTGCTAGGCAGCTATACAGAGAGAGGGGAAACCAGAACAAAACAAAGCAAACAGGTATCAAAAGGAGAAAGTTTAGGTTTAGCTTTTTGCGGGATGTTCCATCCAAGTTAGCATGAGATCACTATCTGGCTGAAGGCTCCAGGAATCTTGTTCTGCAGTAGAGCCCTATGGGAGTGAACTTGGCCTTGGCCAATGTGGTGTCAGGGATGATCTGGACAGTCATCATGGGGACCAGCCCAGCTATGTTCTGAGAGGCTCCTAGCTATGGCAACGTGCAGGAAGTTTGGTGCTGAGGTAACTCCTACCAGCTCCCCAGGGACTGAGATGGGTCTCCCTGGGGCAAGGATATTGGCCCTTAAATACAGGCAGAAAATCTTAAGACAAGAGAGAAATTCTACCATTCTGTACTTCATTCCGAGACCTTAACTTTTGTTTGGCCAGGCTGATCTCCAAGCTGGTACAGAATATGTAGGATACATTATTTTGCCATCAGACTTGGCCCTGATTAATCAAGTGGACTAAGGATCAGAATCACATTTGTGGCTCAGGAAATTTGAAAGATGCAGCTGTGTGTGGAGTGGGGTGGAGAGAGGGTGAGAAATCTTGAGTACAAATCCTATCCCTGGCACTCACTTGTGACCCTGTAGTCAAGTCAAGTCCAGCCAACAAGTCATTATTAAGTGCCTACTGTGTGCCAGGCTCATTGCTGAGCTTTGGACGTACAAAGAATGATAGAGGAGAGTCCCTGTCCTTGAGGAGCTCACCGTGGAGTGGGGGAGGCCACAGGCCAACGACCAGGTAGGAACAAGGCGATCAAGAGAGGGAAGATGGAGGATGGGGAAAGGTTTCTTGCAGTTTCCTCGTCTTTAAAATGAGGATAATAACAGCACCTGCCTTACAGGATTGTTGGGATGAGTTCTGTGAAACACTTTGCAAACCTTAAAGTACCTTATAAATGATCACTGTTAAACCAGAGACAGTCAGTCGTGATCTACCTTCTACAATGGTAAAGTCAAAGATACTTTCTGTATTCCCATAATCAATCAATAAGCATTTACTAAGAACCTACTATGTATCAAAAGACACTGAGGATTAAGGATACAAATGCAGAAGAGAAACAGTCTCCAGCCTCAGAGAGCTGATGTATTTGAGGAGACAGTGTGTGTTTATAAAGAATTCATGTGTGTGTGCGCTTGTGTGTATCCATCCATCTACATATAATCTATCTGTCCATTCATCCATCCATCTATAATCTAAAAATCTATCTATCCATCCATCTACCCATAAATCTATCCATCTATCCATCTATAAATTCATCCATCCACCTACCCATCCAACTATACATCTATCTATAAATCTATCATCTATCTATCTATCTATCTATCTATCTATCTATCTATCTATCTATCTATCTATATCTCTCTGTCTGTCTCTCTCAATCTCCATCTCTATCTCCATGTTCAAAAGAGGTGCAAGGTTATTTCCAGGGGGGAGGGCACTAGCATCTCTAGGCTTTGGGGGTTGGGAAGCAGAAGAGGTTTCAGGCACAAGATGGCCCTTGAACTAAGTCTTAAAGGAACCTTTGAATTGGGGATGGAGAGGGAGAGTATGTCAGGCGTGGAGGGGGCAGGGTGAGGCAGCCTGGGTGTCAGAGCAGCTCTCAAAAACAGGGAAATTGTTATTGACTATGAGGGTCATTATGGTTTATTATTATCACTATGGTATACCTTAAAATTCATTAGTCAAGTGATCACTCAAAATAAGTAAGGTAATAGAACAAGGCCTGTTGTGCTGGTTGGTCTCGATGCCTTGTACAATATTTGGAGAATGTCAAATTATAACATAGATTTTCGTTTTAATGGGAGAGTTGTAATGCCCTCGTAATTTTTTTAACTTCTCATTAGTTTTTACAACCTATGAATTACCTAAAACAACTCGAGTCATTTGGATTTTGACTTGCTGCTTGTTTTACTACTTGCAGAATTGTCGTTGGAGAAATGGGAATCTATATTTATGGTGTTGGTTTCCAAAGCTCGGCACTGGGACTCTGGGATGGGTGAGGATGCAGGCAGCCTAGGGCGGGACTAGTTTTCCCACCTCTGCCCAAAGGAGGCTCAAAGAGGGCCATTGGAAGGAAGGATGATGACAGAGTGGTTACCATAAATCCAGTGGACACATTCGCTGAGAGAATTTATTCCTCCAGGACTATCTTTCTGCACACCTGTTTAAGTTATCAGGTTTTTATTTTTAATGAAGGACGCTTTGGGAAATTTATTTTAACAGTGTATTTTGACACTCCATTTATTCATTGGTATATTACTATAGTTTTTACTTACTCCAGGGTTTTTTCAACTCCATGAAATTTCAAGCATTTTTTCTTTTGTTCCATTATTTTCCTCCCAAACTTATTAGGAAGAAAGAGCGCCACTCTTTTGTGTTGTAGTAATTCAGTGAGAGGCAGAGGACCTGCCTTGGAGACATGAAGACCTTACTCTGCCAGTGTACCAGCTGTGGAACACTGTGTGCAGCCCCGGGGGCCTCTCAGCTCTACTCCACGGTCTGTGTGTTTTTCTTTTCCAATAACTTGATCACTGCATTTCAGTAAAGTGGATTTCTTTGTGATCCTGTGCATTTTATTTGATGCATTTTACAAAATTCTGAGGTGTCTGTGAGTGTCATGAGGCTGCCTGCAGAGTGGTCAATGATACAGAAATCATTAAGACCCCCTGGGCTCTAAAGTTTACATTGCCCATCAGTCACTCACCAGCTTTGCTGGAAGGAGCTTCTTTATTGGGGTTTTGATGAAACCACAGATCTGACCAATGAAAACAAAAATCCCTTGAATATGTGTTAGGGAACCCTTCCCTCCCCCATAGTAAGGGGGCACTATAAACAAGTTGGCTGTTCTTAGATCTGGGGGCTGTGTGCTGTGGAGAAGCTTCTTGGATGGGACCAGTTGCCTCTAGAGGAGAGTGCCCAGTAGGGATGTGTCTGGTCCAAAACTGCTTCCAGAGCTGCTGGCTTGTGTCCTTGGCTCCAGAGCTCCGTCAGGAAGAGGGTTCTAGCACCTCTGGTTTCACTAAGAACTGGAAAGAGAATAGAGAGAATGCATTGTTTGAGAACCATTCAGCATCGTGTCATTGGGGAAAGATGGTAGATCCAAAGGAAGATGACCTAGAAGGATCTTCGTCACAGAGTCCAGAGGATGAAACCTACCACCCTCTTTTCAGCCAGAGTGGTGGTGTCAGAGGCAGAATTTGAACTCAGAAACTAGGGCCAGCACTTAATGCTTTGTGTTGCTATGGATGGAAGACAAGGTCTATGGAAGGAAGAGAGACTATGAGCTGCAACTGGAGGATGGCTTGTGTGAAGGTATGGAGACAGCTCTGGGCTTTGACTGGATGTCTACCATGTAGAGATTGGGGGATGGTGTGCGTACCAGTGGCTCATATGCAGGTTTGGATGAGGTGGCCATTTCCTTCCAACCACAGAGGTCTGTGATACCATGATTCTCATCCCACAAGCTCTGATGAAATCTGCCCTTTTCCTACTGGCCATTTTTATGGAGATTTAAAAACAAATGGGACTAGGTGGGTTAAAATATTTTCTATCACTCTTGCATCTCTGGAGATGCAGAGTGCTCTCTGGAGAAGTGGAGAAAAGAGGACAGGCTTCTGTCACCAGCAGAAGGTTGAGTTGGGCCCTGGCACCTTTCATACACAAGCCCAGGATGATGTCTTGGCATTGTGTGGCTGACATTGCTAGACTGGGCACTGCCGAGGTGCCCTGGCATGTGCTGGTGGTTGATTTATCGTCTCTCGTCCTGCCACTGCACTCCAGCCACAGCAGGCCTTTGTGGGCTCCCAAAAGGGCTGTGTAGAGCTCATAATTATTTAGGTTCTAAATTACCCTTGTCCAGTTCTCACCAGAAGAGCTCTATTTCCTCCCTGTAGACAATGATTCCCTAATGCCTATTAATGTAATAATATCACATCCTGTTTCCAAGGAAACCACTCTCCTTGCACTAAGCGCCCACGCGTGTCAGCCTAAAACGTCTGGCCCAAACTTTGCCCTTCGACCTGGCCTGTTGTCTGCCTTTCCACTTCCACAGAAGTTCTCACAAATTACAGTTTTTCTTTTGATCTTCTAAATGTTTTGGAGTCTTTTCGTTAGCAATGCTACAAACTCAAAACAGCCCTGAAACAAATTACCGGCTTCATGATGACACACAGTGGATGAATCCATTATGCTTTGGAGCCACAGCTTTTAAAAGAAGATACCCTGGCTTGTTTTCTAGCTGTAATTGCTTGCTTTCTATTCTGCTCTGGAGCCAGGGGATGAAGCAAAGGTCAGGCAATGATTTCTCTTTTTCTTTCTTTTTTTTATGCCCTTAAAGAGGTATGTGAATTTACAATTTTCACGGGCATTTCAAGTCAACTGATCTGATGGTGAGTGAGTCTCACTGAGATGCGTGGAAAGAAGCTGAATTGGCAATCAGCGCCTCTCCTGGCTTCTCCCTTTGCTGATAGTCAGGAAATTCCCCCAAGTCTCACTTTCCTCATCTGGAAACTGGAAACTACATACCTCACAAATGTCATTGTAGGGGATGTGTTGTTTAAAACTTTAAATTACGAGTTCTTCATTCGATGTCCACCTCTCCCCCACAATAGATTCCAGAGGATCTGTAAATCTCAATGGGAAAAAATAAATTTTGGTTTCCATTCACCACTAACTAAAAATTAGCATTTTCTTTGTTTTTTTTTTTTTAAAAATGCTTCTGAGCAGGAATGTGTCCTGAGGCTTCACTAGTCTGGCTGCTGAAGTGCTCTACGAACCAAATGAGATGCAGAAGCATAGCTTTAAGGAGCAACAAACATGCAAGTTTTCTGGCTCACAATGTTTGAATAAATGAATTTTGGAAGCAGAGTAGCCTTTCCTATAGAGTCTATTAATCAGGAACACTTGAGCTCAAGCCTCTGTCATGAACCATCTGCCTTTGTTTCCTCTCTCCTGCGTATGGAAGCAGCCTTTGAACTGGTGTCTTCCCACCAACCCATTCTCCACCCCACAACCAAAGGGATGCTCTTCAAGTGCAAGTCTGTCCATCAACCTCCATGGCTCCCTCTGACCCAAAAGATCCAACATGATCAGCCTCGAAGGCCCCCCTTCTGATGTCAGCTCTTATTAAGACGAAGCTCAGATCCTCCCCTCTAAAGTTTTCTGCTGCTAGTGCCTTCCCCCCTCAGATTGCCCTCCACATATCCTGTGCACATATGGAAGGGAACAAGCATTTATACAGTGCCTCTTGTGTACACTACCTCAGTTGATCCCTGGTCTCCTATGTGTTCTCTCCCCATTAGGATGAGAGCTCAGAATAAAGTAAACAGTGCACAGCAGAGAACGTGAGAAAATCCACCAGGACAGAAAGAAAAGAGGGAAAGTATCCAGCTCAACACACAGTGTTTGATATATAGGGTTATTGCTAGACATTGTGAATCCTCTCCTGTGTTCTTTCTCTTTTCTTTTCTTATTTTATATTTAAGTTTATACTGTTTCTTTTTCTTTTCTTATTATGTATGTAAGTTTTGGCATTTGTCTAAAATTAAAAAAAATTGAAAAAGGAAGGTGAGCTTCTTGAAGGCAATAATTATAGGGTCAGTGTCTAATAAATGCTTATCGACTGACTGACTGACTGACTCTGTGGCCCTGGGCAGTACTCACCTTGTCAAAGTCCCAGTGAATTGGGATTTTCAAGTTCATTCTCACATCTGTTCATTCTTGAGTCTCCAAACAAGGTGCTTGTGTCTCTGAGGTCAGACGATCGGATTTTAAAACGTTCACTTTCCTTTTTTGCTCTGAGTATACAATCACTGCGCGAGGACACCAACGTCCCAGAAATGAGAGGGGCCAGACAGAGCCAAGAGCCTGCAGAGACCGTCATGTTCGGATGGAGAAACCCTCACATTTTAAAGGAGCATTAGAACGTTTATTTTCTAGTTAAATTGCTGTTGAATTTCTGTTGTAAATCTTCTGTTTCATGGATTATTATTCCTTTTCCCTACCTTCTTTGAACCGAACCTTTAGAGGTGATGTCTGTTGCTACAGGAATGCCATTAAGAGGAAATTTGGAGGTTGTTATAGATTTCAGTGAAACTGCCTCAGCCTGGTGTTTTCTGCTAATGGCAGAAAAGCTCTCCTTCCTTCCTCCCCTCCACCTGCCCCTCTCCCTCTCTCCCTTCCCTTCCCCTCCTTTTCTCCCTCATCTTGCTGATTTTTGTACTGCTTCCCCATCTCTCTCCATCTCTTCTGTTCTGAACTGTTGCCTTCAGCTCCCGCTCAATCTCCCTGCCCAGCCTGGCTCCAGAAATTTCAGGAACCCCTCCATTATTCCTGGGTCCCTCTAGACACTCCTCAGTGTGACACTGAACCTTCTCCATTTAGCTTCACCCTGTATTTGTAGATGGATTTCTCCTTCCCTCCACCTTCCAGAAAAGCTGGTCTTTGGGTGGCCCTGGCTGATGGACTCCCAGGTCTCTCCTGCCTTCCAGCATCAAGCTCCTGCCATGTCCCTTCTCAAGGTCCACCTCCTCCACCAGACCCCTCCTGATCTTCCCAAGTGTCAATGCCCAACTCCCCCAAATCACTTTCTGTTGATTCATCTTTGTACCTGGTGTTTCCTCCAGGAGAATGTGGCCTTCTTGAAGGCAGAGGCTGCTTCATTTCTATCTATTGACACGAGTGGAACATTGGCTGCCGTGTGACCCTGAGTGAGTCATTTCACCTCTCCATATTCGGGGAAACAGTGCAGAAGGTGCTGACCAGAATTCCCTGAGGGAGGTTATTTACCATAGCAATAAGGTCACACATCTGTAATGGCAAGCACCCCAATATACACTGGGGGATCTGCTGTCACAGGTTCTTAAATCTGCATTCATGAAAGGAAAGGCAACTTTTGATTTTTAACAGTCACTTTAATCAAACAAATGTATCAGTCCTTTAGTCAAGCACATATATCATTTACCTAGTTCAGGAGAGTCAACACCCTGAACCCCAAAGTTTGTAGGAGCATGGAGAAAGACACAGAACAATCCCCATTCTTGTGGAGCTTGCAGGGAACATGTGTACACATCTCATATGGTCCTCACTGCTCTGAGGAACCTCATCTACCTCCCCAGAATGAGGCCCCTGTGTTTCCTCTCAGGGCTTTAGGGGTACCTTTGAGGGGGTTGGAGGGGTCTCCTCCAATGCAGCTCACACTATCATCCTACTGTATTCTCTCCAGTGTTAATTGCTTCTGATTAGATAGCATTTCCCTTATATTAGTGCAAGCTTCCAGCTTCATTTAATCCATTAACACCAATTGGATTTGATGAAGGGATATATAAAGAGGAGATGAAGTAACAGAAGCACCCGGGGGTGCTACAAACTCACTCCATTCCCCCCTCCCCCTTACCATGGACTGATATCTTATACTTCTGTATGCTCTGCTCATACTTAAAGAAGCTTCTGCTAAGTATTTCCCAACCAAATCCATTAATGCATGTAGTAGACTTGATGGTCAACTGCCTCCATCTTGTAGGGCCATCATCTTGGTTTCCAGGCTAATTGGCTGCTCATCCAGGTCTCTGTTGCTTCATGCAGCCATGTTGGTGGACTGCAGACTCTGGCCGGACTTCTCCCTCCCAGGTCTCTGGTGGTTCCCTCTCCTGACCTTTCAAAATCTCCAAGGCCACAATCTGTGCCTCCTTCATCTAAGAGCAGCAGAGGCAGAGTGAGAACAAGCAGAAGGGTCAGACACCACAGGCTATGCCTGGTCTCCTTACTCTGATGTGGCTGTGAAGGAGAGAGAACACCCTAACCTTTAATGTCTTTGAACACACACCCTTGCCAGGTCAATGGCCAATTAAAAGGCTCCTGACTTCTTCATGAGTGGAGCAGACAAGAAACAAACCTTGAGCCATGTTGTGCTAAGCAGAGAACATGCTCATGAGGTCTGGCTCTTACTGGCCTGTCCTGGTCCCCTCTCTATAAATACATAATAAAATATACACAAAGAAACTACAAGACAATTGTAAGGGGATTGAGCTGGGTGGGGGCAGAGATTAGGAGAAAACCTTGGGGAAGGGGATGTTTTAGGTGAAATTTGAAGGAAGTTAGGGATTCTAAAATATGTAGATGAGGAGGGGAGGATAGTCTAGGCCTGGGAGACCATTGGTGCCAAGTCCTGGAGATGTCTAATGGAACATCTGTAAAGTACAGTGGAAGGCCAGCTTGTTTGGACTGTACAATGTAGGAGGGGGTCTAATGCATAGCCAAGCTTTAACAGTAGATGGGGGTCAGGGTGTGAAGGGCTTTGAATGCCAAATGAAGAATTTTTCAGCTGATCCTGAGGATAACTGGGAGATGGGGGAGTCAGCCTTGGTCCAGTCTTAGGAACATTATTCTGCAGCTGTCTGGTGAAGCTTGGAGAGGGACTTGAGGAAGGGAGACTGAGTTGAGATACTAAAAATTCCAGATAAGGGGTGATGAAGGCCTGGGCGGAGAGAGAAGGGAGAGAGGGGGAGATTTTATGGAGCAGAATTTAAGAGACTTTGGGACTGACTGGCCATGAACTGTGGGGTGAAGGAGAAAGAGGTGAGGTCTCAAATCTGGGCACTGGAAGGATGGTGGCGGCCTTGCCAGAAATTGAGAAGTTCAGAGTTTGGGGGACAAAGGTGATGAGCTGTGTTTTGTACATCCTGAGTTTCAGATGCTGGCAGGACATCCCATGGAGAATGTCCAGGAGGGAACTGGTGGTTAGATTGGGACTGCTCCACAGACTGAGGGATCGTCTTCCTGGAAGGGACTGAATCACTGGGAGCAAATGATGCCAAGTAAGGGATGGTAGATATAGAAGAGGGCTCTAGACAAAGACTTGAGGTGCTCCCCAAAGAGTTGGGGTGGTGTATGGTTGATGATCAGCTACAGAGATGTGTCAGATGGGGAGAGGAGGAACTTGGGAAAGGACAGTGTCCAGCAGGATTAGTGGGCTCACTATAAAGGACTCAAGAAGATTGAGGAGATAGAAAAGGCCATCAATTCTGGCAACTGACGGAGTTCTGGAGACTTTTGAGAGAGTAGCATCAGTGGGATGATGAGATCAGAAGTCGGACTCCAGGGGGCTGATAGAAGCCCGGACAGGTTAACAGATGAGTTTTTCTAAGATGTTGGTGTTGGAAGACTAGAGAGGCATAGTGCCTTAGCCTGAGGGGACAAGAGTGCCAAGTGAGGGTATTTTAAAGATGAGGGGGGAGAAGTTTGTAGGCAGTGAGGAGATGGGGCAGAGGGAGACATTGAAGACTGAAGGGAGTGGGACTGATCTCTAATTCCTTGGAGATGAGCCTCAAGGGGGCCAGTAGAGGGTCTGACCTCGGTGAGAAAGGCCAGCAAATTCCCATGAATTTATCCAAGGACCCAGAAGAACAAAATGAACTGAGAAGTAAATATGTAGGCACAAGTTAATGCTTGTTCTGTCCAGAAAACCCCAATCATTTCACGTATGAATTTTCTCCTTTGGTAGGTCTCTCATTTTGGAAGCTGGAAGACCTAGGTTAGAAATTCACCATCCATACTTATTAATTTTGGGACCCCAGGCAGGACAATCAGTTGCTCTGTGCCTCAGTTTCCTCATTTGTAAAACAGAGATAATGTTTGTAGTACCCTTCTCCCAGAGTTATCATGAGGAGCAGAGGAAATGCCAAGTACCATCATTATCATTTTGTTCCCATCTTTATGCCTGACAAAGTCCTTATAGAGTAGTTCTATAAGAGAGTTGGACAAACTCGACCCGTGGGTGGAGGAGATGATTAGTTTCTGTAATGAAAAGAAGCAGGTGTTGGGAGCTGAAGGCCCCTTTGGTAGGCTCGTCGACAGCATCCTCCGGACAGTTTTAGGAGAATGCTGCGGTCCTTGGAGAGCGTCTTGGGCCACGTCCTTGGGAGGCAGATGTCTATTAAAAACATTGTTCTTCAAGGTTTCACAGATCCGCTTCCATTGCTGGGGATGGCGCGCTATTTGGCACTCTTGTTTGGTCTTATTTTAATGGTCATTGCTTTCATCACCGAGCTAGACCCATGCCGCCCACCGGTAGACTCGGTAAAGAATCTCTGAAAACTTATACCTTCTTAGAACTTCTGGCCTGAGGTGTAGTAGGAAAAAAAGGCGAGAGGAATACCTTCCGTAATAACTACCCGACTAAACAAACTGTGCAGGCGGCCTTCAAAGCTCTCTCTCTCCTCCCCCCGCCCCCCCCAATTATCTTAGCCACAGGAAGGCAAGGCGAATCTTCCTCTTTCTCCCTCCCTTGTTTCAGGAATGTGAAGTTGGACTTCATAGACCAATTGCTTAAGACGCTCTCAGCCCTGATCAAAAAGCCGGGTTGCTCCAGACAGCTTAGCGCCGCAGTTCCTTTTTCAAAGATTTTCGTTCTTCTCATTCTTTGATCAGAACAACCACAAAAACCCCACTTTCTAGTGCGATTGGAAGCTCCTTCCACAACTCCCTTGTGTCCTTCATTCCACCTATTGGTCTTCCCTTCTCTGAAGAGGCTGGTCGGGTGAATTAAAAGCTTTCTGATTGCTGCGTTCTTTCGGTACGGAGGGATCTCGGGGACTTCTGTTCATTGATCTCTAAGTCTCCAGCATTTGTCCCGGAAAGGTCATTTTTCCAGTTTCCCTAAAAGGTAATTTCACCTTCTCTCCGTAATTCTTAATCAGTATAAAGTCTGAGCAGATCAGACACGGGCTGAAAACAAACATTTGGTCTCGGGTCACCCACATCGAAGTCTGAGGAAGACTGAGTCAGTAATCCCCGAAAGTTTAACTGCCTACTATGTGCCAGGGTCCCTGCTGTGTGCTGGGGCTACAAGATGAAAATCAGTCCTGCCCGAAGAATCCTAGGTTCTCTTGCGAGTGACGTGTCCACATAGAAGCATATGATAAAATATGATATAATTACGGATGACCTGTATTATTGAAGCTTACGGACGCACTAAGATGTTTGGGACACCTCGTGTAGTTGGAATGGGGTTGGGGCATGATATCGGCACCCGAGCTCAGTTTCACCTGGGAGCGAAGGTGGTCTGTGCCTAATAGAAAGAAACAGCCTCAGCAGTGCCAACAAAAGAGATGGAGGGGGGCGGGTATGGAAGTCTCTGCCTTTTGGGATCATGGCATCTAAGACTGGAGGGGTCTGGGAGGTCCCTCCTTTTTACTGATGGGGAAACTGAGTCTGGGGTGTTAAGGGACTTTCCTGACGTCATGTAGGCAGCGGCTTGTATCAACATTCCTTGTTTTTAATCTCAACTTTGAAAAACAGGCTGACTTGGAAGAGGAGGCAGGATAGGGTCCTGTTCTCAGCTCTGCTAATTGTGGACTGGGCAAGAGGGGTAGGGGGGTGGGGTGGGTGGCAAGCCACTCTTTTGCTCCAGGGCCTGTTTCCTCAAGTGCACAATGAGGATAATCAGACTTTCCTGTTGACTTTCCAGGGCCTGCTTTAAATTCTGTTAAGTGCTTTACAATTACTATCTTCTTTGTCCTCTCAATGGCCTTGGGAAATAGGTGCTGCTGTTATCCCCATTTATAGGCAAGAAAACTGAGGCAAACTGAAGTGATGAAGTGACTTGTTCAGGGTTACACAGCTGCTAAATGTCTGAGGCTGGATTTGAACTCAGATGTAACCCTACATGCTCTCTATCCATTGCTGCCCCACAACTGGTGAGAATCAGTGATATAACATATGGAAAGTATTTTGCAAGCCTTAAAATGCTATGTAAATGCCTATTCTTGTTGTAACTGTCTCCTCACCTATCTTGAGTTTCAATTTCCTGTTTTTTTAAAATAAATTTTTACTGATGACTTTTTTTAAATCTTACCATCATTCCCCACAAAATATATCTCCCCCTCCATCTCCCAGAGAGCCAGCCTGTATAACAAATAACAGTTTTTGAAGAAAAAATAAAAAATATTGTTGATCTTTTTGGGTGAATTTTAAAATTTTAAACTTAAATACAAAATAAGAAAAAGGAAACAAACTTAAATACTAAAACTTAAATACAAAATAAGAAAAGAAAAACATGATCATGTACATAGCAGTACATAAGCGAGAAATCAAAATATAAGGCCCCAAATTTCCATTTCAAGAAAACCTACGTCATAAATACGCCACATTGTGTTCCTAGCTGTCCATCTTCTCTTTCCTTCCTGGCAGATTTCATTTCATTCTACACGTGAGCTTTTTATTTTGTTCTTTTTTCCCTCCTCTTCCTCCTCCTCCACTAAGAAGGCTACAGTTAAATGCACATGCACACACACACATATATAGATATGGCTATGTATATGTACATACACCTATGAACATAAAAACACACATATACAGACATACATATGCACATATTTACATACCTATACATGTACTTGGATATCTATTATCGTTCTCCTATATAGACACATACAGCCACATGTATCCATGTAAGACCGCCCTATACCTGTATGTCTTCTGTTTCTGAGGGTGGAGAGTCTCTTCCTTCATGGCTCCGAGTCTTTCCACATCTCTCTAATGTTGGCCTTTTCCTTTCTGAAGTCCATCATCTTTGGCAGATCCAAGAGATTCAGGCCAGAATTTACCCTTCTACCTTCTCTGCCTCCCTATGGGTGGTCTCATCAGCTTGGACTGTGCTTCTGAACACAGATTTCCAAAGTCCCTCCTGGTCCCTTTGTCTCTTGGCATCACTCCCATCTCGACTTGAGTTTATTAGGCATGGGCCTTCCCTCCACTGGACACTGCCTGCTTTGTGTTCATGTTAAGGGCTGGCTTTGCTTCCAGTGAATTCCTTAATCAAGAGTAATTGAACTGGTTTAGCCCAGAGAAGAGCAGACTGTATAACAGGAAAGAGAGAGCTGTATGTTCTCAGTTCCATGAAGGGGTTACCTGTAGTCTGACCATGGTATCCCCACTCTTCAGCTCTGTGGGCTCCCTTTTACCTGGGATAGAGGGAGAGTGTCTGCTCAGCATTTGAAACGCTTCATCATTTAGCCACATCATACCCTTCCCGCCTTATTACACATTGTTCCCTTTCATACAGTTTAACTAAGTCAAACTTGCTAGCTATGTGACCCTGGCCAAATCACTTCACCCTGCTTGCCTCAGTTTCCTCATCTGTAAAATGAGCTGGAGAAGGAAATGACAAACCACTGCAGTGTGTCTGCCAAGAAAACCCAGAGGGTATGGGGAGAGTCAAACACAACCAGAAATTGCCTCAACAAGAAGAAGAAGCCTTCTTGTTCCCTGGCACGTATCAGTGCCGTTTGGTCTCCCTGTGTCATACCTTGGACCTGGCTCTCACCCATATGTGGAGCATGGTCCCTCCTCACATCTGTCTCTCAGGGTTCCAAGTCTTCTCCATTCATTCCAGTTTTAGGTGCAGCATCACCCTCTGTGTGGAGTCTCTCCTGAGATCTTCAACTCCTAAAACCCTTCCCCCAGCCCATCTCCCCATATTCTCACATCTGCTGTGCATACATTTTTCATATACTTGTATGTATTGCTCCCCTCACCCTTTCCAGAGAGAATGGGAATATTTCAGTTTTGCTTTTGTGTCCCAGATAGCACAGTGAACCCTTAATAAAAACTTGTTGATTGGTGGCCAGTTGATTGACTTTTTGTTCTCGGCTCTTGAGGGCAGAACTAGGAACAATGGACGGGTGTTGCCAAGGAGGTAATTTAGGGTCCATGTCAGGAAGAAGTTGCCCCACTGAAAATGGGGACCGTGAATGCAGGTGGTCGGGGGTCCCCTCGATGGGAGGTTCTTTAGCTGCTCCATCAGTGGGTGATGGAGGGAGGGGTGCTGGAGGTGCCTGCTGAAGTTCCTTCTGACTCATTAGAAGTCAATGTGGACTGAATGTTGGCTCTCAAATTTGGTAATTGCAGAGTGAGTACCCTGTGCATCCATGATCCTCTTTTTGCACAACTCTCCCATTTTCCTTCTGAGATTCCTCCCTGACTTTCCATTTCTCAGGCACCAGCTTCTGCTCTAGGATTTCAGATGATGGGAAGCCCACTGGTTTTTCTCTTTGGAATCTGCTTTTCTAAAACCTTGCAGCAGACTTTCTAGGCCCAACATCCTCTCAGTTCTTCCTCTAGGGTGGAAGGGCTGCTTCTCCCCAGAATTCTCATCACTTTTCCCTCAGAAACCAGCTCTTCCTCATCCTTCGGAACAAGGTTAAGAGAAACATTCCTGGTCTGCACCGATGTTGGCTCCAAGGACTGAATTATGTAAAGAGATCCCTAATGGAGAAGATATCTTCAGCTGGAGACTTGGCATTTCTCCAAAGATAATGCCTCTGACTTGATGAGTAGGAGGACCACATTAGTGTTTTTTTAAAGCTCTTATTATGAAAAAGTAATGCTTTTAATTTAGAGGTTGTCTACACTGTATGGCTATGATTGGCACATAGCAGGGCACCTACTCTCAACCTTGTACAACATGGTAGCCTCCCCTTTTTCCTGAGGGGGCCTCCAGCACCTGACCATTCACTGATAGGATCAATACATCACAGAACTGAAAGCTGACATCCAGTCGGTGCATTTCAGCCTTTGGAAAATCGGTGTTGTGTATTTGGCTGGAGTGTGGAGAAATGTCTGGAATATGATCAGTGCTTGCATTAACAATGAAAAAAAGATGCTTTATAACTTCTTCATAAAATACGGAGTGCATTTTGTAGCTTCGATTTGGATTAAAACCCTTAGAAGATTTATATTTTATGGCTGACAACCTTAGTTATTCTAATTGATTCATACCATTTGTTCTGGAGAATGTGTGCAGGGCTCGATTTATAGCAATTCCAGCCGGGTGAGGGGAGGTTGTGTACTTAATCCAGGATTCTTTGGGGAGAGCAGAGATTTTTTTTTTTAAAGCAGGGCTGGTTTAACATATGAAGTTTTTATCAGCTCACAACTGAGAAAGGAAAACTTGGCCAAATTTCTGTCATCATGCTAGCATCCTCGTGCTCCTCATCTAGGGCTTCCTTCAAAACTCAGCTCAAGTGCCACCCATTCCTTCCTTATCCCTTCCCTTTCTCACAGCTCCTTCTATTCCTTCAGTGTTCATCCTTGTGGATGAGGGGAGGCCTTGTGATATGGTGGGGAGTGGGCCACATTTCTAGCTGTGTGACCCTGAGTGGGTCACTTCACCTCTTGGTATCCCAGACACAGATGAGTCACTGTTCTGCATGGGCCAAGGGATGCCTGATTTACAAATGCCAGCTATATTCCCATTTCACCAATGTGGAAACTGAGGCTCAGAGAGAGCAGGAGGCTTGCCCAGCATTACACTTACAGTTAATAAGTGTCCAAGCTTGGATATGACGCTTCTGACTCTGTTTCAAATGGGGCCCTGCCCGGCCTGGTGCCTGCTGAGTGATGAATAAATGTCTTCTGCATTTCTGTAAGCCATTCATCATCTATCTCTTCATTTATCCCTCTTTACCTATTATCTCTCCATCATCTAGCTCTCTTTATCTATCACCTAACTCTCTATCTCTCTTTCATCTCTTGCTATCCCTCTCATCAATTATCAGTCTCCATATCTTTCTCTATCCCTCTTTTTCTGTCATCTATTTCTCTATCATGTCTCTTTTTATTTATAATTTATTATCTATCTATCATCTATCTATCTATCTATCTATCTATCTATCTATCTATCTATCTATCTATCTATCTATCTATCCCTATCATTTATCTTTCTTTATAAACCACCTACCTCTCTCTCTTCATATATCGGTTTCTATCCATCTGTTTGTCTGACTTTCTTTCCTCTCTCTGTCTCTCCCTCTCTCCCTCTCCCCCACAACACCATCTCTGCCTCTGATTCTCTCTTTCTCTCTCCCCTAGATCTCTCTTATCCATCACTTGTAACTTCTTTCTCTCACCTATATCTCTCTCCCTGAATCTATCTCCCTCTGTTGATCTCTCTTTCTTTCTGTCTCTGTGGATAGAGAAATTGCCCTGGTTACTGGGGGTCATAGCATTATGAATAACAATGAAAAAGCATTTATCAAGCTCTATGTGTCAAGCCCTGTGATAAATACTGAGGAGGCAGATACAAAAGGGAGATAGTCTCTACATTCAAGGGGGCTGTAACATGTCTGGAAAATGTCATTGGAAATCCAGGGTATTTTAGCCCACCTGTAGGCGAATGGTAATTGGCAAGGAGTAAAGGCACAGATGTGTTAAGCAGAGTCAGAGGACAGTTGTTTGAAATGCCCTTTCTCCTTTTAGGAAGCAATTTGTTATTGGTTTAATGACTCTTCTCAGATCTCTAGAATAAGAGATAAGGAGGGGAGAGGATGCCTCTGGTGGCATGGCAGGAAGGTGATGGTGGTATAGCTTGTTAGGGTGTCAGGGGCTAAGTGTTCCAAGTTCTCAGCCACTGCCCCAGGGTAGAAGCTGGAGGTGAGGAAGGGAGGGCATATAGGCAGGTCAACTTGAGAAATACCTTACAAACCAACTCATCCACTCTATTCTCCATTTTAGAGTTGAAGAAACTGAGGCCAGTCTCATGTAAGAGCCTGAGAAAATGAAGCCAAAAGCCCCAGTCTCATAATTGAGATCAGAATGGTGTATGACAATATAGTGGTAATGTCCATTTTGCTATTTGAGGAAAGATAAGCACATCTTAAAACCACATGCCAGGCAGGTTGCTGAGAGCTGGTAGAGAGGGCAGTAAATAGGTATTATAAAAGAATTTGGCATGGACCATGGCAAGTGAAATATCCAATCCTTCCATGAACCTAAGCTCTTAAATTAAAAAAATTAAGCAGGGGAAGGCATGTGGTGGATGTATATATAAATCACTAGTGAATCTGGAAAGGTTAAAGAACAGACTTTGTTAGCATTTGCATCCAAAGGGGGGAGGTGTGCAAAAGAGCCTAATTAGATTCTCAGCAATTTCCACTTCATAATTGCTAATAACACCTATGCATGCAACGTTCAACATAGGCAAAATGGATCAGCAACTTCATTTGTGAAATTAAGTATCCCTTGACTTTTGAAACACTGGTTAAGCAAATAACAAGCTCTCCACAAAGATGAATATAATTAGTTGTTGCAATGGAGGTTCTTGGGTAAAGGGTCCAGAAATCAGCTGTGTCCGTGGAGGGAGGTGGGATAATGTGTTGAATTTCCTGGTTACAGTTAAGGGATGGGTAAGAAGGAAAAGTAGAGAAGGGTTAAGGCTTCATTAGGGATTAAATATTTTGTGTGAAGCAAACATCTGGGCACAGGGATTTGGGGTACCCTTTTTTGTTGAAAGAATCTAGCTCTGGACTCACAGAGACCAAGTTTCCTGGGGAAGTCTGAGCCCAAAGAAGGGAGTTAAATTCTTCCAGAATTCTCTGGTTCAGTATGCTTCAAAGCTGCAGTAGCATTTTAGGGATAAGATGTTATCTTGAAGTTGTACTGGATCAATACATTTAAGCATATAGAATATTATTGTCCTATAAGAAATGGCAAGTAAAATGATTTCAGAAAAACTTGCACGAACTGATGCAAAGTGAAGTGCACAGAACCAAGAGATTATCGTATGGCTAAAACTATAACAGTATAACAGTTATCAACAGGGAAAAACTTAGATACTCTGATCAAGACAATGATCCAAGACAATTACAAAGAACTCATGATGAAAAATGTTACTCACTTCTAGAGAGAATGGATGAACTCTGAATGCAGATTGAAACACACTTTAAAAACACCCTTTATTTTTCTTGTTTTTTTTTGTTAAGTTTCCTTTTTTCAACATGGCTAATGTGGAAGTATGTTTTGCCTAATTTCACATGTATAATCAATATTAAATTACTTTTCTACTCAAGTGAAAGGGTGAGAAGGAGGAAGGGAATTTGGAACTCAAAATTTAAAAAAATCTTAAATTTTTTGCTTGTAATTGGGAAATATTTAAATAAATAAATAAAAATAGATTTAAGGACCATATGCAAAGATGTAACCTAATCCATGGGAGTTGATTAAATTACCAACCAAAATAGTATAAGGGAGAAGAGAAGGACACCCAGGACTGAGCCCTGAGGAATACCTGTGACTGGAGGACTTGACTTGGAAGACAATTCAACAAACAATACTGAGAGAAGAATCAGGAGAGAGAAGTGTCACACCTAGACAGAAAAGAGTCTTGGAGAAGAGGGGCTACCACAGTCTCAAAGGCTAGAAGAGTCCTGAGAAATGACCTGAGAGATGGATGGTCACTTTGGAGAGAGCAACTTCAGTTGCATGATGAGTTGGGAAGCCAGTCTGTTGAGAGTTGAGAGAGGGAGAGGAAAGGTGGAAGAGATGACAGGTGTAGACAGCCTTCCTGAGGAGTTAAACCACAAAAGGGGAAGAGATGGAGAAGGCTGAGAGCTAGTGCAGATGGACGGACCAGCTGAAGCAAGTGAAGGCTTTTAAGGATGGAGTAGGCAGGGAAGCACCTGTAGACAGAAAGAAATATGAGATTAGTGAGGAAAGTGATCTCCTGGAGAAAGGAGGATGGAATGCAATAACTTGAGCATGGACCCAGTTTTTTCCTTGGCGAGGAGAAGGGCTTTCTCATCTTGGGAGGCAGGCATGTTGAGGAGAGAGTGGCAGAAGGCATGAGTTGGGGAGGAGGAGACAAGGTGGAGCTCTCAGCTAAAGACCTCATTTTTTTCCAATGAATGTGAGGCAAAGTTTTCATTTGAGAGTATAGGGGACAAGGAACCATGGGAGGTTTAAACCTGGATAAAAGTTTGCAAAGGCCTGTGGAAAGTGGGGCAGTGAGTTGATCAGGGAGGAATAAAACTATTGTGTTGCTGCAGTGAGAGCTCAGTTGAGGTAACATAATGTAAGTTAGTAGTGGACCTGGTCATCAACATTTTGTGATTTTCTCCAGCTCTATTTATCAGCATGAAAATACAAGTGAAGGCAGTGGCTGGTGGGAGTGATCAAAGCTTTTTATTTCCTTCATTCTAAAGGAAATGCATCAACTATGAATGACTCATAAATATGCAAATTCTTCAAACATAAACCATGAACCCACATTTCCCATTCTACTTTCCCTGGAGGTTGATGCTTGCAACATTAAAACATAAGGCGCTTGGTGAGACTGTCAAACAGATATTTTGTTTTCTGCTTGGCTCTGCACTGTCCAAGCTACTCACTCAGGGTTGATCTCTTCTGGCAAGTTAGACCATGGTTTAGACCCATCTGTGGTCTTCTGCTCTGAGTAGTTACTTCTTTATTCCTTTTTTTTTAGTATTTTAAAGTTTATTTTACTTATTTTTAGTTTTCAACATTTTGAGTTCCAAATTTTCTCCCCATCTCTCCCCTCCCCCACCCCAAGATACTGTGCATTCTGATTACCCCTTCCCCCAATTTTCCCTCTGTTCTATCATACCCCTCTGTTTTCTTATCCCCATCTTCTCTCTTTTCTTGTAGGGCAATATAGATTCTATACCTCATTACCCGTATTTCTTATTTCCCAGTTGCATGCAAAAACAATTTTTGACATTCATTTTTAAAACTTTGAGTTTCAACTTCTCTCCCTTCCTCCCTCTCCACCCATCCTCACTGAGAAGGCAAGCAATTCAACATAGGCTATACATGTGTAGTTATGCAAAGGCTTCCATAATAGTCATGTTGTGAAAGACTATCTATATTTCCCTCCATCCTATCCTGCCTCCCATTTATTCTATTCTCTCTTTTGACCTTATTCCTCCCCAGAAGTGTCTAATTCTAATTACTCCCTCCTCCCATTTGTCCTCCCTTCTATCACCCCCCCCAACCTCACTTATCCCCTTATCCCCTACTTTTCTTGTAGTGCAAGATAGATTTTCATACCATATTGGGTGTGCATGTTATTCCGTCCTTAAACCAAATGTGAGGAGAGTAAGCTTCACTTTTTCCCTCTCACCTCCCCCCTTTCCCCTTCATTGAAAAAGCTTTTTCTTGCCTCCTTCCTTGCCTCATTTGCTTCATTTCATTTCTACTTTTCTCCTCTCCCATCCCTTAATTTTATGTTTTTAGATATCATTCCTCTCTATTCAACTCACACTGTGCCCTCTGTCTATATGTATATAATCTCTCCAACTACCCGAATACTGAGAAAAGTTTCAAGAGTTACAAATATCTTTCCATGTAGGAATGCAAACAGTTCAGCTTTAGCAAGTCCCTTATGATTTCTATTTCCTGTTTATCTTTTCATGCTTCTCTTGATTCTTATGCATTAAAGTCAAATTTTCTATTCAGTTCTTGTCTTTTCATCAAGAATGTTTGAAAATCCTCTATTTTGTTGAAGAACCATTTTTTCCCCTGAAGTATTATTGAGTTTTTGTTTTGTTGAGTTTTGTTGTTGTAGGTGATTGTTTTGTTGAGTAGGTGATTCTTGGTTTTAATCCTAGTTCCTTTGACTTCTGGAATATCATATTCCAAGCCCTTTGATTCCTTAATGAAGAAGCTGCTAGATCTTGTGTTATCCTGATTGTATTTCCACAATACTTGAATTGTTTTTCTGGCTGCTTGCAATATTTTCTCCTTGACCTGGGAATTCTGGAATTTGGCTACAATATTCTTATGAGTTCTTCTTTTCAGATCCCTTTCAGGAGATGATTGGTGGATTCTTTCAATGTTTATTTTACCCACTGACTCTAGAATATCAGGTCTGTTTTCCTTAAGAATTTCATGAAAGATGATGTCTAGGCTCTTTTTTTGATCATGGCTTTCAGGTAGCCCCATAATTTTTAATTGATCTCTCCTGGATCTATTTTCCAGGTCAGTTGCTTTTTCCAATGAGATATTTCACATTGACTTCTATTTTTTTCATTCTTTTGTTTTTGTTTTCTAATTTCTTGGTTTCTCATAAAATCATTAACTTGCAACTGCTCCATTCTAATTGTTAAAGAACTATTTTCTTCAGTGAACTTTTGGACCTCCTTTTCCATTTGGCTAATTCTGCTTTTTAAAGCATTCTTCTCCTCATTGGCTTTTTGGACCTCTTTTGCCATTTGGGTTAGTCTATTTTTAAAGGTGTTATTTTCTTCAGCATTTTTTGAGTCTCCTTTAGCAAGCTGTTGCCTTGCTTTTCATGATTTTCATGCATCACCTTCATTTTTCTTCCCAATTTTTCCTCCACTTCTCTTACTTGATTTTCAAAATCCTTTTTGAGGTCTTCCATGGCCTGAGACCATTGCATATATTTTTTGGAGGTTTGGGATGAAGAAGCCTTGACTTTTATGTCTTCCTCTGATGGTAAGCATTGTTTTTCTTCATCTGAAAGGATGCAAGAAAATATTTGTTCACCAAGAAAGTAACCTTCTTATTTTTTCCCTTTTTTGAGAATTTTCACAACCTGTTACTTGACTTTTGAGTTCCTTCTCAAGTGGAGGGTATATTTTGGGGACCTGTGACTTCTTAGTTCCTCAAAGGTGACACAGTCAAGGAAGAGGAATTTACTCCTTTCCTGGTCTGCACTCTGTTCTGGAAGCAATCACAAGCTCTTCTGTCCAGGATGTGTGAGAATTCTCTTTCCAGAGTCTCCTCCAACTCCACTACACCAGCACTCTTTCTCACTCCAAGGCCACCACTCAGGTTTGAGACCCAGATCAGCTGCTCAATTCCCACAGGATCTTTAGCTCCAAAAATGGATGCTTGCCCTCACCTTAGGGTGAGGGCTAGGGCTGGACCCTGTTCCCTTTTCACTTAGGTGAAAAAGCTTTCTCACTGACCTTTGAAGCTGTCTTTGGCATTTGTGGGTTGAGAAATCTGGGAACTGCAGTTGCTCCCCAAGATTCCCCACCCTGAAACCTGCTCCAGTCCTTTCTGAGCTGAGCTGCAGGGCAAAGTCTGGGCTGCACTTGACTCTGAGCCCAGTGGGATAGAGCTTCTCTCAGCCCTCCAGGCTATCGTCAGCTGGAAATTTCTTTCACTCTGTCATTTTATGGCTTATGCTGATCTAGAATTTGTTTAGAGTAATTTTTTTACGAGTATTTTATGGGCTATGGGGAGAGAACTGCAGCAGGTCTGTCCTTCTATTCTGCCACTTTGGCTTCACACTGTCTGAGAAGCTTTTCAAAGGTCACTTCCTGTTGAAGAGCCTGCATTAACTGAGAGACTCAAGAATCCTCAAACTCCTAAGGTGGTCGCTGGACTTAGAAAAAGTACCTCTCATGATTTTGGTTTGTTTTATGTATTCAGGGAAGGAAACCTAAAGCACCAGAGGCTATTGGGGGTCTGAAGATGCCAACTCAGGCTCCCTGAACCAATTTTTGTTTTGCTCCCATATATGAGCAGGCAGTAGAGGTCTTGGGGAGAGTGGAGTGGGAAATACCCCTCTCACATTATGTCTATGGGAAAGCCTTTCAGAGTCCCAGTGTACTCCATGTATAAGAAGGAAGTCAGAGAGTGGAGTCACTCATTTTAATTCTGTAGAGGGGCTGTTTTTCCTGGCTTGGAGAACAGTCCTCTTTGATTGGTGAGGAGAGCTACATGGGGATCAACCAGAGAAGCCTTTAGTTTTGAATGTCCTTTAGCGAGGTGAATGCCCATAAGACAGGAATGCTTAGAGAAGTCAGTTGCATGGGTTGATCTAGAGGCTACAGAGGAACCTCCAAATATTGAATTCTGTGATTCTGGATTTAACTCTAGTCCAGCAGATGAGGGTGGAAGGGTGGGATGGACAATTACATACTTATCTCTCATTGCATACAGTTAGAATGTCTGGTTTGGAAATAGCTAGGTGTCACAGTAGGAAGCCTGGAGGAGTTGGAGTCAGGAAGACCTGAGTTTGAATTCTTCCTCTGATACTTACTACCTATGTGACAATGGGACATAATCTAACATCTCACAGCATTGTTGTAAGGATCAAAGGAGTTAATACATGTAAGGCATCTGCCAATCTTAAAGCACTATACAGATGCTAATTTTTGTTGGTATTGATATCACTATCTGTAAAATGGGAATAATAATGGGAAAATTTAACAAGGTTGATATAAGGATCAAATGAAATAATCTTTGTAAAGTGCTTTGCAATACCTAAAGCACTATACAGTTCCAACTTTTATTACTATTATTCTAATAAGAAGGTTCGAGAAGGGAGAAGAAGGAGGAGGAGGAATGTGCCAGGCACTATGCTAAGTGCTTTACAAACATTACATCATTAGAAACGGAGGCAGAGAGAGGATAAGTAACCTTTGCAGAGTCACACAGTAAATTTCTGAGGTTGGATTTGAACTCAAGTCCTCTTTACTCCATGTTGAGTACTCTGTGTACTCCAGTACCCCCTAGCTTGCCGCAGACTTGGGAAGACAAACACTCGTCAAGGAAAACAACTTGTGACCTTTCTACATTTCTTTCCCAATGGAACTACAGATTGCTAGACTTGGAGTCAGAAGATAGGGGTTTAGAATCTACCCCTAATACTTAGTAGCTCTTTCACTTACCATGTCTGAACCTCCCTTTCCACAACTGCAAAATGTGTAGTCATTCTTTTAAAAAATTCCCCCCCAATGCCATGTAAAAACAATTTTTTTACTTTTTTAAATGCTTTCAAAAGTTTAAAAGCTTTGAATTCCAAATTCTGCTCTTCTTTCCCTGCCTCCCCTTTTCTTACACAGAAAGCATTCTGATATAGGTGAAACATGTGAAATAATGCAAGATATTTCTATGTTAGTCATTTTGTGCAAGAAAACTTAGAAGGAAGGGAAAGAAAAAAGGAGAGAGAGAGAGAGAGAGAGAGAGAGAGAGAGAGAGAGAGAGAGAGAGAGAGAGAGAGAGAGAGAGAGAGAGAGAGAGAGAATGATAAGTTTTGGTGTCTACTCATCAGTTCTTTCTCTGGAGTCGGATAGCATTTTTCATCATGTTTCCTTTGAAATTGTCTTGGGTCATTGTATTACTGAGAAAAGCTAAACCATTCACAGTTGTGGTTACTGTGTTATGTTCTGGGTCATTGTGTATGTAAATCTAGGTTTTTCTGAAACCATCCTGCTCATTTCTTATAGCACAATAATATCCCATTTTAATGATTATATCTCAACTTGTTCAGCTGTTCTACAATCGATGGACATCCCCTTGATTTCTAATTCTTAGCCACCACAAAAAAAAACTTCAATAAATATTTTTGTACAAATATGTTCTCCTCCCACTTTTTTTCCTATCTCTTTGGGATATGGACTTAGTAGTATTATTGCTGGATCAAAGAATATGCAGTTTTATAGTCCTTTGGGCATAGTCCCAAATTGTTCTCCAGAATGCTTGGATCAATTCACAACTCCACCAACAGTGAATGTGTCACAGTTTTCCCACACTACCTCCAATATTTATAATTTTCCTTTCCTGTAATATTAGGCAATTTGATGGGTATGAGGTAGTTCCTCAGAGTTGTTTTAATTTACCTGTTTCCAATCAATAGTGATTTAGATAATTCTTTTCATATGACTATAGCTTTGATTTCTTCATCTGAAAACTGCTTATTCATATCCTTTGACCATTTATCAATTGGGGAGTGATTTCTGTTCTCACAAATCTCTATACATTTGAGAAATGAAGCCTTTATCAGAGACACTTGCAGTAAAACTTGTTTCTCAGCTTTCTGAATTCCTTCTAATCTTGGTTGCATTGTTTTTATTTGTGCAAAAGCTTTGTAACTTAATATAATAAAAATTGCCAATTTTATATTTTGTAATTTCTTTATTTCTTGTTTGGTCATACGTTTTTCCCTTCTCTGTAAGTCCGACAGGTAAAATTTTCCATGTCCCCTAATCTGATTGTGATACTAACTTTTATATTTAAATAATATACTCATTTTCACCTTATCCTGGTATATGATGTGAAATATTGGTCTACATATTTTCCTGCCATACTGTTTTCCAGTTTTCCCAACAGTTTTTTGTTAAATAATGAGATTTTGTCCCCAAAGCTTGGATCTTTGGGTTTATGAAATACTAAGTTACTATGGTCACTTACTCCAATCCATTGTGTACCTAGTCTATGGCACTGGTCCTCCAATAGTTTCTTAGCCACTACCAGATTATTTTGATGATTGCCACTTTGTAATGCAGTTGGAGAACTAGTATAGTTAAGCAATTTTACTTCACATTTTTCCCATCTATACCCAATATAGTTTTGATTTCTTTGTTTTTTCCAGATGAATTTTGATATTTTTTTCTAGGTCCATAACATATTTTTTTTTCATTGTTTGGTATAGCGCTGAAAGGGATAATCATTCTTGTAATGTATGATCCAAAGGTTGTTAGTGGAATAACAGGTGAGACTAGGTATATCAGACTAGAAAACCCATATATTTAAAATGGTAAAATTGTACCCAAACCATGGACCTTTTGAACTGGAAGAGATTTGAAGTGATCATGACCAGATGGGTAAATTGAGTCAATTCACAATTATTTATTAGATGTCTATTACATAGCAGTCTTAGGGCGGTTTGTTCAGGGTCTTCACTTCCTAGCTGATGTTCCTTCTCTTCCAGCCTCTCACACAAATGTTCTTTGAATTTGCTGTGCCCACTGATTGTTCCAGGGTCCCTACTGAGCTATAAAGTATACCCACTGCATATAAAAATACAATTTGTAGTATCATAAATTTGACCTAAGACTAATGTACTGGCTCTGGTAAACATTAATTAAATGTTTAATTAACAAGAGTTGCACTTGCCTTCCTGGGATTTGGGGAGCAGGATTTGGACTTCCCACGCCTCTGGGAAGTGTCCAGGGGAGCTTGAAATGATGCCTTTTTTTCCTTTGGATAAATTTCCCCAAAGCACACAGAGATGTTCAAAGTGATTCCACTGATAATTCTTCTAAAAACAACTACAACACAAAGGGATGGTTTGAAGATCATCCCAAGGACATTCATTGGATTTGGGAAAAGCAGTGGTTTGAGTGTTGGTTTGGGGGAAGTGTTTGGACATTTGCTTGTTGTGGGGACCAGAGCCTGGCCATGATGAGACTTCTTACGGCCCCGAGTCTGCAGCTCCTCAGAAGGCCTCAGCTTGAGGGCTAGAGGATGTTTCCTCACTGGAGGTCCCTTCACCAATGGAATTCCAAGTCCAGGCTTGTGATCAGTCACCACATGCTCCCAGCCTCAGTTTTATTCTGTGACTGAGATGAATGATACTTGAACCACTTACCTCTTCAGGTTGCTTTCAGGAGAGCATTTCGCAAATCTCAAGGCACAAAATAAATGCAAGCTATTTTTCTTAGATCTCCTTTGAGCTAAACCCTCTTGCTCATCTTCTATCCTTTTCTCTTCCTTTGCTCATCTCCTTCTCTCCCAATATTAAGCACCCCTCAAAGGAGAAAAGAAATACATCAGGTACTTCCAGAGGGTGTGTGTGTGTGTGTGTGTGTGTGTGTGTGTGCGCATGTGTGTGTAATAGGAGGAAGGAATGGTCTCCCAAGACATCATAAGATATATATGACAGATTTGGAGCCAGAGATCGTGAAATTCTCCCCCCACAGTCTGTAATTTATGTGACTTTGGATCACTCTTCCTGGTTGCCTCCACTGTAAAAGGTGACTGTTCAACTCAGCAGCTGATTGGGAACTTTATAACAGATCTAGGTTCTCTAGTCTCAGTGATGGAGGGGAGGATAGAAGCATCTTTTTTTCTGGCTTTCTCCTACCTCCTTGGCTAGCCATCTACTCAGGGCTCTGCAGCGAAAACTAATGAACGCTGCCCTAAGCTGATCAGAATGAGTCCTCCTAGCCACCTGTCAGGGCAATGGTGAGACAAGGGTTGTGCAGGGTCATATCACAGGCCACCTCATCCAGCCTCTATTTGACAGATGAGGAAACTGAGATCTTGTCAATGACATATTTTGAGTGATACAGGAGCAGTAGGATTTGTAGGCTTCTGTTGCTTCTTTAAGAAGGGGAGGAATGGGAAGGGAGAACGTTCACTCCCGGGAGTGGCAGGTCTCTCCCTTCCCGAAGCCTGCATTCTCCTGGGTTCTGGAACAGAGGGAGATGGGTCAGGGGAAGGGTCAAAGAAGGAAAGCAGAGGAAGAAGAATGTTACTGACAGTTGTGGGGTTGTTGGGGCCCTCTCTGAGATGTGAACAGAAAGCCCCGTTGTGGATGCATATCTGCGTGTGGCTTTGCCCCATGCGAAGGGCATGCTAGTGACCAAACCTAGTCCTACCGTGCCCTTAGTCAATGTTTATTGACAGGTTGCAGACATTGAGTCCCAGAGAGTGTTTTGGTTGCTCCCTGAGACAATGGGGCAGTCTGGCAAATAAGATTAATCACATAACACTCGCAGTATCAGCCTGGGATAGCGGATAGGAAGTCAAACTGGACGCCAGGAAGACCTGGGTTCAAATTCTGCCTCGGACACTTGCCGACTTAGTGACCCTGGTCAAGTCACATAACCTCCTAGTGCTCGAGGCCATCCTCTAAGACCATAGACTGGAGAGGAGGAGCTGACCTGCACGGGTGGAGGGAATTTCCTCCTCCTGGAGATTCCTAGCCGCTACAATCCCGAGTGTGGTGTCTGTTGAGCCCTGTGATTCTTTAGTCTCAAACAGCAGAATCGCACGTTCCTGCTCTTTATTAGGTAGACTGCTTTCCTGGTGTTAAAAGCTAGACTTTAACCGTCAAAAGGCAAGGTTCACTTACGCAACCGAGGAATGGGGTCGTCGGGTTCACCAGCTGAGCCCCGACTACTCAGTGAGGACAGTTCCGATTCCCACTGCCCTCGGGTAGCCGAAGATTGCTGGACGCTCTCACTTCATTTTTAACTTGGGTTTTGTGGTCAGAGGAGCTCCTCCAACAGACTTCTCTGTCACTGGGAATAGCCAAGGAGTCTCGTAACGTCATGGAGATGGCAGCGGGACTCTCCCTCCAGAGCTGGTGAAATACTGGCTCCCCTAGATCCCTCATTTAAAGAGGAAACCGGAGCTGGAGATGAAGGCGCTTGCCTACTCTCGCCACGGGGTAGTCGGACCATCGGTGCCTAACCTGACGTTTATCATGTGCTGGCATAGTGCGGAGGGGACTGGGCACAGAGCACCGGGCCAGGCACTGGAAGAAAACGATTTTGAAATGTTTAATAGGTAAGGAAATGATGAAGGTTAAATGACTTTGCCGAGGTCGCCCAGGGAGTTAGGGTGAGAGGTGGGATTTGAACCCGGGGGCCTGCTTCCAGAGTGAACACCTCATGGTGCTTTCAGTGGTTCAGGAATAACTCCCATTTACCTTTCAAGGAACAGTGAGGAAGTAGGGCACCAGAACCACAGAATCATAGATTTAGATCTATAGAAATCTATCTATTTATATGTAGATTGTTATATGTAATATTTATATTTTTACTTATCTAGTTATGAATATATAGCTTTATATAATTTTATATCTATATGTAATGCATAAAAATAATATATAAAGGAACTGAATCTTCAACGGGTAAGGGACTTGGCCAGGATCACATAGTTAATAAATGTCTTGGGCCGGTTTGGATTCAGATCTTGACTTCAAGTTCAGTTCCGTTGTGCATTCACTTGCCTTCATATTGACCCATGGTTCTTCACCTTTTTCTGTATCCTGGAACCCTTGGGCAATCTGGTGAAGCCTATGGACCCCTTCTTGGAATTATGTCTTTAAGTAATTAGAGGAAATGTTCAATTTCAGTTAAAGGTTAGTGAAAATAATGTGTAATTTACTTTCCTTCCAATGTTATTGGTGCCCTGAAACCTTTTGATGGACTTCTAAGGGGTTCATGGACCCTATCAAAGAAGCCCAGAATTCTACACCAACCAACCCAACCTCTAGCTCTATTTAACAGAGCATCTATTAGGATGACCTGTCTCAAGAGGAACATGGGATCCTGGGCTCCACTTTGAAGAGGTGGTTTTGTTTTTTATATGAAGGGTGGAGGTTGGGACAAATCAAAAGGGAGGGTTATTTCCCTCCCTCCCAACATTTCTGCGGAAATGAAATTGGGCCAAAGTGAACATCACAGACAACTTAGAGGAGGAAAGAAGAAAGAATAGTTGGAGGAGTTGTGTGGAAGGGGATGAAGGCAATCTCCTCATTTTGTTCCTGTGATGACAATGGCGGCATTGGGATTGCACTTACCAGAACAATCTAGTGTTTTGGTTAGCATTAGCTGTCAGAACAAGACCCAGGCTGGTCTCCTCAGTCTGTTTCCCTTATGTCTCCCCCACGGGCTACCTCCCCTTAATTAGTGCCTAGCTGCCAGCCACATGGGCCTGCCAAAATACTGGGTCTGAGTCAACCCTCTCAATAAGCTGTGTCCAAATGATAGCCTTGACTGAAGGCTCTAATGAGTTGCCAAGAAGGTGAGGAGGGGCAAGACAGTGGTGGGGAGAAGGATAAACCAAGGGGCCCAGTTATCCACAGTGGTGAGTAATCAGCTCCTGCATAATTGAGAGTTGATAACACTCCTCTGTTGTGCTCCAGAGCCATATTTATCCTCCAGCCTTAGTCCCTTGGCTCAGGAGTGTCCTAGCCCAGGAAATCATCTATTTCCATTTCAAAGGAGTCACCTTTGCTATGCCATCTGTCAGTATTCTGGAGAGGGAAAGCAGCCCTTTCTCTTCATGAATGAAGACCCTGGCTGCTAGGTTTATATTGGAGAGGAGGGGGTGAAATCAAGAAAGCACCTACATTTCTTGGATCCCCAAAGAAATCTAAACCATTTCTTAAGCTCTTACCCTCCAATGCTGCTGACTTCATGCTTCAAGGAACTGAGAACGGATCCCTGGCAGTGCATATGAAATCTGAGTTAGTGACCGACAGATGAAACATGAGGGGTTTCAGAGGAGATAAGGCTCCTGATTCTAAAACAAAGAATGTCAGTGTTATTTCCCACCATGCAACTGAATTCAGTTGCCTTGTGGGGACTCTTACAAAAGCTGGCCCATATTGTTCTCTCTGTGTGGGCCCTGAATTGTTTTTCTGTTTTCCGAATCTCCTTTCATTTATTTAATATCTACTGGCTAAAAATGTAAGTAGTGCTTGAATCACAGAGCTAGGCACTTGCTGGTGGGATGGGCCTCTTGGCATGGGTAACAAACAGGCATGTAAACCATGGTCTTTTTTCCCTAAGATTTTGAAGTTTAACTGGATCGCTGGGAATCTCAACTGGCTCCATCATTTTACTGGTTTAGGGAATTCCCCAGTGAGAGGTCTCCCTCTCTCTTCCCCATACTTTCTAGCTTTAGGGAATCACCTAGAATATGGAGGGGTCCAGTGACTTATCCAGGGTCATGCCGTTACCTGAAGGTGTTAGAAGCAGGCCTTGGGCCCAGGTCTTTTGGGCACTGAGGGTATCTCTATGTGCTTTTCACCAGGGTAGGTAGGAGATGCACATTGCAAATGATAATCTCTTAGGTTTCTAGAGTTCTGAAGGTTTTCAAAGCACATTCTTTTCAAGAACCCTGAGCCAGGAATAGAGGGCTGGGCTTGATTGGGAAGAAAGCGGAGAGCTCCCCAGCCTTCCCTGAGGGAACAGCCCAGGAATCTGTCCTGTCATTCACCACCTGGCTATCATGCCCCCAGGAACCTCCTCCTTTCCCCTCCCCATTTTGTGTTAATTTCTTCCAAGTATAAAATTCTTGAGGCCAGGGGTGATCTTGCTTTTCTGTTATGTCCACAGCATTCAGCACAGTGCCTAGCACACAGAAGGTGTTTAACAAATGCTTACTGCAGATCTGAAATGTAGAATTGGATTCGAATCTCCCCTCTGATACTTTGGCTGTAGGCCCCTGGGCATGTTTCTTAACCTCTGGGGGCTTCAACGTCCTAATATATAAATTACTGTAAGCTCCTGGAACTGTATCCAACACTGAGCTGGCCAGACCCTCCAATACCCATATTCTGAGTTGGTTTCTTGTTTTATTTACTTTTTCCCAATTTTTCCATTTATTTTTAATTTTCAACATTCATTTTCACAGGATTTTGAGTTCCAAATTTTCTCCCCATCTCTCCCCTCTACCCACCCCAAGACAACATGCATTCTGATTAATCCATCTCCCCAATCTACCCTCTCTTCTATCACATCTCTCCCTTCTCTTAACCCCATCCCCTCTATTTTCTTGGAGGGCAAGACAGATTTCTATACTCCATTTCCTGTGTATCTTATTTCCCAGTGGCATGTAAAAACAATTTTTGACATTAGCTTTTAAAACTTTGAGTTTCAACTTCTCTCCCTTCCTCCCTCCCCACCCATCCCCACAGAGAAGACAAGCAATTTGATATATGTTATACATGTGTAGTTATGCAAAAGACTTCCATAAAAGTCATGTTGTGAAAAACTAACTATAATTCCCCCCATCCTATCCTGCCTCCCATTTATTCTATTCTCTCTTTTGACCTTGTCCCTCCTCAAAAGTGTTTACTTCTAATTACGCCCTCCTCCCATTTGCCCTCCTTTCTATCATCACCCACCCCCCTACTTATTCCCTCACCCCCTACTTTCCTGTAGTATAAGAGATTTTCATACCAAATTGAGTAGGCATGTTATTCCCTCCTTAAGCCAAATGTGATGAGAATACGGTTCATTTTTTCCATCTCACCTCCCCTCTCTTTCTTTCCATTGAAAAAGCTTTTTCTTGCCCTTTTGTGTGAGATATAATTTGTCCCATTCTATTTTTCCCTTTCTCCTCCCAATATATTCCTCCCTCAGTCGTTAATTTTAATTTTTTAGATGTCATTCCTTCCTATTCAACTCACCTTGTGCCCTCTGTCTATATGTATATAATCCCTCCAACTACCCTAGTACAGAGAAAAGTCTCAAGAGCTATAAATATTGTCTTTACATGTAGGAAAGTAAACAATTCATCTTTAGGAAGTCCTTTATGATTTCTCATTCCCATTTACCTTTTCATGCTTCTCTTGATTCTTGTGTTTGAAGGTCAAATTTTCTTTTGAGCTCTGGTCTTTTCATCAAGAATGCTTGAAAGTCCTCTATCTCACTGAAAGACCATTTTTTTCCCCTGAAATATTGTACTCAGTTTTGCTGGTTAGGTGATTCTTGGTTTTAGTCCTAGTTCCTTTGACTTCTGGAATATCATATTCCATGCCCTTTGATCCCTTAATGTAGAAGCTGCTAAATCTTGTGTTATCCTTATTGTATTTCCACAATACTTGTATTTTTTGCTTTCTAGCTGCTTGCAATATTTTCTCCTTGACCTGGGAACTCTGGAATTTGGCCACAGTGTTCCTAGGAGTTCCTCTTTTTGGATCTCTTTCAGGAGGTAATTGATGGATTCTTCCAATATTTATTTTACCCTTTGACTCTAGAATATCAGGTGTGCTTTCCTTAAGAATTTCATGAAAGATGATGTGTAGGCTCTTTTTTTGGTCATGGCTTTCAGGTAGTCCCATAATTTTTAAATTGTCTCTCCTGGATCTATTTTCCAGGTCAGTTGTTTTTCCAAAGAGGTATTTCACATTATCTTCCATTTGCTCATTCTTTTGGTTGTGTTTTGTGATTTCTTGGTTTCTCATAAAGTCATTAGCCTCCATCTGTTCCATTCTAATTTTGAGAGAACTATTTTCTTCAGTGAGCTTTTGAACCTCCTTTTCCATTTAGCTAATTCTGCTTTTTAAAGCATTCTTCTCCACATTGGCTTTTTGAACCTCTTTTGCCAATTGAGTTAGCCTATTTTTAAAAGTGTTATTTTCTTCAGCATTTTTTTGGGTGCCCTTTAGCAAGGTGTTAACGTGCTTTTCATGCCTTTCTTGCAACTCTGTCATTTCCCTTCCCAGTTTTTCCTCCATCTCTCTTACTTAATTTTCACAATCCTTTTTGAGCTCATCCATGGCCTGAGACCATGAATATTTATTTTGGATGTTTGGGATACAGAAGCCTTGACTTTTATGTCTTTCCCTGATAGTAAGCATTGTTCTTCTTCATCCAAAAGGATGGGAGGAGATATCTGTTCGCCAAGAAAGTAACCTTATATGGTCTTATTTTTCTTCCCCTTTTTGGGCATTTTCCCAACCAGTTACTTGACTTTTGGGTCCTTTGTCAAGAGTAGGATATACTCTGGGAATCTGTAAAATCTCAGTTCCTCCAAGGTGGCACAGAGAAGCATGTGCTTGTCTGGGTGCAGGGAGGGATTTTTGTGCCCAGAACCTTAGCAGTTTCCTCTCCACAGTTACCTGGCCTCCAGTTCCACCATCCCAGCACTGGTGGGATTCAGTCAAGCTGTGGGGGCAGGGCCACCATTCAGTGTGAGACAAAGACCAGCTCCCTCTGTGCCTCCACACAGAGCCAAGGCAAGACTCAGCTCCTCAGTGCTCCCAGGGGTTTTTACAATCCAACAATGGTTGTGGGCTGCTGTAGCAGCTGCTGTAGCGGCTGCTGTGAAACTGCTGCTGTCTGGCCAAGGTGACCTTTGCAGCCACTGCCTGAGGTTGGAGCTATGGGAAGACCCTTCTCCCTTCCTGACCAGCTGAAAAAATCCTTTTGATCTTTGGTGCCTGTGGGTTGAGGGATCTGAGAACCTGCTGCTGCTGCTGCTGCGACTGGGGATTCTGCAGATTCTGAGATTCCACTCCCAAGGGCTTTTTTTGATCAAGATTTTCAAGCAGTCCCACAATTTTTAAATTGTGTCTCTTGGATCTATTTTCTACATCAGTTGTTTTTCCAATGAGATATTTCACATTGTCTGCTATTTTTTCATTCCTTTGGTTTTGTTTTATAATTTTGTGATTTCTCATAAAGTCATTAGCTTCCATCTGCTCCATTCTAATCTTTAAGAAATTATTTTTCTCAGTAAGCTTTTGGATTTCCTTTTCCATCTGGGCAGTCCTGCTTTTGGCATTCTTTTCTTCATTGGCTTTTTGGATCTCTTTTGCCATTTGGATTAGTCTACTTTTTACAGAGTTATTTTCTTCAGCACTTTTTTGGGTCTCCATTAACAAACAGTTGACTAGTTTTTCATGATTTTCTTGCATTACTCTCATTTCTCTTCCCAATTTTTGCTCTACTTCTCTTACTTGATTTTCTAAAAACTCTTCCATGGCCTGAGACCAATTCGTATTTTTCTTTGGAGGCTTTGGATGGAGGAGCTTTGACTGTTGTCTTCTGTTTGCATATTTTGATCTTCCTTGTCACCAACGTGAGATTCTATAGTCTGGTTCTTTTCTTTTGGTTTTCGCTCATTTTCCCAGCCATTTACTTGACTTTTGAGCTCTTTGTCAAGGTAGTTTTCTGCTTCCAGTGGGGATGGGGGTGTACTGTCAACAGCTTGATTCCCACACGATCTATGGGCCTAGAACTCCAGAAACTCGTGCTGTCTCTGCCCTTGCTGCTGCTGTGGCTACCTTGGGTTCCTCCACCCTTGCCCTCTTCCCCTTCCTCTGACCTGGGCCTGCGGTGGGACTGCTCCACTCTCCCACACTGGTCTCTCAGGCTTTTTCCACTGACCTTCCAATTTGTTCTCAGAATTTTGGGATCCTGAAGTCTGGAAACAGCCACAGGTATGAGAGATTCAATCTCTCCATGGCCTGCTCAGGTCCTGTCTGTCCTGTGTGACCCATGCTGGACTGTGCTCTGCCCGCAGTGTGCTGCGATAGACACTTCTCCAGGACCTTCCAGGATGTCTTCAACTGGAGATTTTCTTCACTCCATCTTTCTGTGGGTTCTGCAGCTCCAGAATTTGTTTAGAGTCATTTTTATGGGTATTTGGCTGGGCTGGCAGGCAGTGCTCTAGAAAGTGTGTGCTGTTACTCCACCACCTTGGCTTGGCCCCCTGGCTTCTTGTTTTAACGAGACCCACAGGGACGGACAGATTCTCTTTAGCCAACACTGATGCACTTCCTATGTAGCATCATTTCATTTCATTCTAGAATTTTCACTCCTCTCCCCTTGAATAAGGAGTATTTTTAATGCCTTTCATTGGTTGACTCAGACTGGGCTTGAGTGATTGATTGATTCAGTTGGGTCCCCTTCCCCCCAGTCCCTCCCAAACCTTTGCACAGATACAAGATCACCAAGCAGGGAAGGCTCTAGCAGCTGGGGGATCTGGAGAGGCCTTAGCCAGAAGAATTTGACCTTTAAGCTGAGTCTGGAAAGAATTTAGGGATGCTGGGATGTGGAGATGAGGAGGGGTGGCATTCTAGGCAGGGAGGATAACTGCACAGGGTCAGGAGGCTGAGACTCAGAGGTGACAAGGACCCACAGTGGTAGAATGAGAACTGAGATGGCAGTCCAATGACATTGGCTATGTGGCTTCCCTATGAAAGATTCTTCTCCCCAGCATCCCTGCAGGCTTTCTCATATGCTTGGGGGACTGACCAACCTTTCTTGGGAGAAAAGAAAGCATGCAAGGTTACTTGACCATCCCCACATCTTTCCTGTTGATGCTATGACTATGTGGAGAGTTTCTTACACCAGTGGTTGGGCTTACTTTCTTGAGATCTTATTTCATAAATTCTCTTCCCTTTTCTCAATAACTTGGAGTGAAAATTCCTAATTGTGTAAGTAGATTTTTTTGCTAATCAACTCCTCTCAAACTTTTATTTTTTCCCTGTACTGTGGGGTCATTATATTTTGTGTGTGGGGGGGAATAATTAGGGCTGATAAAGGTTTGGTGAAGTTTTCTCTCTCTCCTCCCAAATATGACTCTGGTTTTCTCCGAGTCTCCCTCAGGTCCCATTTCCAGTTTCTTGGAGCTCCGAAATAAATAAATCCCCACTCCACTTGGCTAAAGAAAGTTCTCTTTCATTACTCTCACATTACAAAATTTTTCTTTCCAGTGGTTTCATGTTGATGATGGACTGGAGTTTTCCTGGACAATTTTATTGTTTTATAGACTCTTTGCAGGCTCCCTCATGACATGCTAACTCAATAACTCTGGGCTCATTATCCTTCTGTTATTGGGGCTCTGTGGAAAGGCTTCCATGGAATGACTCCTGGTGCAGCTCTTTGCTCTCCCAGAATGTGGGGATCTGGAAGATGCTGAGCTTTGATGGGAGTAGGACTTGGAGCATCTTAGTCTTTGAAAAGCAGAGCTAGGAGGGCTCTTGAGGTCATCTCATCTAATCTCCTGTAATTTCATAGATGAGAAAATGGAGTCCCAGGGAGATAATCCTAATCCAGCATTTATGCTGCACTTAGTGGGTGTGAAGTGCTTCCCACTTAATATCTCATTGGATTCTTACAATAACTCTGCGAAGGAGGTGCTGTTGTTATCCCTTTTCATATTTGAGGAAACTGAGTCAGACAGAATAGGTCATCCAGCTAGGGAACCAGATTTGTACTCAAGCTGTCCTGATCCAAGACCCTGCATGACCTCCACCACACCACTGGGTTAGAGGTCTACCACAAGCAAAGACTGGATGACCTATTTTTGCAGAAGGTAGAAAGAATCCTTATAGAAGTAATTAGTGGAAAGAATTTTTGGTAGCATTCTAGGTTCTCAGAAAAAATTAGTAGCAAGAATTCTTCTTTCTATTTTAGTTGGACTAGAAAGCACAGTATTCTGACTACTAGGCATGGAATCAGGAAGACCTGGGTTTAAATCCTGACTCAGGCATTGAGTAGGTGACCCTGGACAAGTCACTTAAGCCCTTTTAGCCTCAGGTTCCCTGTCTGTAAATTAGGGACAATAATAGTACTTACCTCTCAGGGTTGTTGTGAGGACCAAATTGATATCACATAGGCAAAACTCTTTATAAACCTTCAAGCGCCATCTAAATGTACACTCTTTTTAGTCCCTGGAACCCTTTCCAGGGGAGACAGGAAAAGATGAAGGTACTTCATGTCCATCACAGTGATGGACAAAGGATCTTGGAAGTTCAGCAGTGCAGCCTGCAAAGGAATAAAGACCTGGAGGCTCTGGGAGGGCTAGGCTGATCCGAAAGGGAGGCCCCAGGGGCACTGGGTACTTCCAGTGTGAGAAACAGTCCAGGGCCCGACTGATCTTCCATGAGGTAAAGGTTTCTCCAGTCTCTTAGGCAAAGTCCTGAGGAGAAGAGGAAGCTGGGAAGAAAGGTCAAGGCTTGGGGCTGGGCTCCGCACCTGGAGCTAAGTCTGCTGCCTATGAGCCACTTTATTACCTTGACTCTAAATTAATTCCTCTCAGGGGACGTTCAAGCATCAATGATCAGCTAAGATAACCTTTCCCCTATCTACCACTGAGTGTGTCCAGTGGGGTGAGTGTGTCCAGGGATGGATGTGTCCAGTGGGCCGTGTCTTTTCTGCCCCACTTCTCCTGGCCTCATCACAGCTTCTGTTGTACTGTGGCCTTGCCTAAGTATGGACCATAGGGCTTCCTTCATCTAGCCCAAATCTCTTTTCTCTAGGCAGTGTGAAGACACTTTGGCTGCTTTCTGTCTGGCCTTATCCCTGCTCTAAGATGCATGGCTGGTGCCTTATCTCTGCTGAACTGTATTTACTATCTATTAGCCCAGGCACCTGGGCTTACTTGGCCCAGGTCTTTCAGTATTCAACCCCATTACCTGTATTCAGCCCAGGATACGGGCCCTTCTGGACCATAGGTAAGCTATCCATCTCCCATTTGCTCCTGTCCTGGCTGTATTTAGCAGCCTTATTTCAGCCCTCAGAAAATTAAAAAGAAAAAAGGAAACCAGACTTGGCTCAGTGGTGATCTTGCTGTGGATCTTGTGTCTGCCACACAGAGTTTTCTGGTTGCTCTATTCCAAAATCTAAGCCTCATTTTGGGAAATTGCTCCCTCATGGAAAGCACCGTGAAATGCTTCCAGACCATCTCATTCTGTTCAAATTCAATCTGTATTCCTGGACTGTTCTTGTCTTGTTGGCAGCATCCTTGCAGGGCTATGATGGGTCAGGGAGCCATAGTGTGAGCTACTGGTGATTGGCTGGTTATTAATCAAGAGGCAGCCTCCCTGTTGGTTGGTTCTCTCTGATCCTTTGGGGGTGCATGCTGATTGGGGTTCAAATCTTGAGTGCTGGTTCACAGGGAGGAAACGGGGGCTGGATTGTATCTCAGACAATCTCCCAGGCTCCAACAAATGGTAATGGGGAGACCAATGAGAGGATTGTAATTATAGCAATGACAGTCACAGTGGTGACAGTTACAGACCTTCTCTATGTCATCTCCAGACTATCTTTTGGGGGGTATTTGTTGCTGTGACAGTTTTACTCTCCTTGTTGGATTTGGAATACGTATCGACTTTTCTGTATTAAATGAAAATTATTTGGAGGCAAAATTGATTTTCTTTCAGTTCAGTTCAACTTAACAAACATTTATTAAAGCACCTACTGGGTAGAAGACCCATTGTTTAGTACTGAATAATATCCCATCCAGGTCAGCTCTGCAAGCATTGACCAACCACCTTTTATGTCCACAATGCTGGATGAATGCTGGGAATTCAGAGATAATAATGAGAAAAAAAAATCCTTATATTTAAGGAACTTGCGTTCTACCAGTAGGGTAGGTGACAATTAGTAAGTATATGCATGATGATTGGAGAAAGGAGAGGACCCCAGCACTCCTGAGGATTAAGAAGGGCTTCCTGGAGGGGGTGGTACATGATCTGCGTCTCAGCCCCTCTGTCATTAATGTCATCTTCTTTCTCTCATTACTTGACCTAGGACAGAGGCACCATTCTTGGTCTGGTTACCTGACCATTCCTTGTCCCATGCCCAGCTTTTGTGGTTTAGCCATGGGTTCATTATTGGGTAGCCTTTCCTCTAATTGGGGCTCCCCATTTTCACCTCCAATGGTCTGTTAAATCCCAACTCTGGATCATCTGGAGGTAAATTTACTTTTAGGTCTCACACACAGTTTCTCTCTGGAGAGGAAAAAAACGGAAGAGAAGCCTCAGGCACTGGGTGGTTTAGCTGTGGGGCACATCTTTTGTTTCCACACAGAAAGCAGAATTATTTATAAGGTCATAGTATGCACTAAGTCAACAATTTAAACAGGGTTTAGTTGCTTAACTTGGACTTGCTGCATCAATGTGCTGGGAGGTTGGTGGTTAAATCATCTTGAGGCACAAAACAATTTTGTAACACTTCTAATGAGCCATTTTGCATTTTACCTCCACTGGAATTGTCTCATTAAGTTGCTAAGTTTGAGTTTCTTTTGACTGTCCTTTTCCCTTGATAACAGTTTCTTCAACCTCAATCGACTCTTGCTGAGGCTGCCACAGTGACTTCTCCAGTCAGTACTGCTGCCCCCTATCAAAGACCACTGACACTGGCGTTCTCAGAATATCCTCTGCTGAAGGGAAGTAACAGGAAAGGGGGAGAAGGCAGCCACAGTGCCCAGGGCTGTTTGCCTTGTTGTGTTTTGTGGCCTTAGCTGCTATGGAGGTGGCAGGGGAGAAGATGTTTCCGTTGCCTCCCTCACTGGAGGCAGTTTGCTGAAGAGGTTGTGGCCAAAGGAAGTGGTCGAAGGACTCCATGCTTTGAGATGGGAAGGACCTGCCCGTTGTACGCACCCTGAAGCAGGCTGGCAAACTCCATTGGACTTGGCACTGGACAGGGTGTAGCTCACATGCCCTAAGGACTAGGCCCTTTCTGACCAGGCTCCCCATGACGTGTTTATCTTGTGCAAACCTCATTCTTTATATGTAGTTCCTTCCATTAGAATGTGAGCCCTTCAAGGGTAGGGAGTACATTTATCTATCTTTGTGCATGTGCACTCAGTCTAGTGCTTCTTGTGGAGAGCACTCAGTAGGTGCTTACTGACTGCCTGGCATACAGTCAGTGCTTCATTGATGTCTTTTGGTTGGCTGTGGGATCTTGGGCAAGCAGCTTTACCTCTAAAAACAGGATTTGAGTAAGAGGCCCCCGAGGGCCCTCCTACCATCTATAAACTGAGGGTGACCTCACTTTATAGATGAGTGAGTGTGGTGACATGCTCATAGTCACATGAGGAATAACAATCAGGGGTGGTGCTTGAACTCAGGCTCCTGATTCCAGATGTAGCACATTTCTTACTTGTTTATGCGATGGGTCAGAATTTGATGCAGGCTTTGAGGATGATTTGGGGAGTTTGCAGAATTGGTAGAGAGCATCTCTGGGAGTCTTTCTTTTGGGTCCCTGTGTGTTTGTTCTGTGGGGTCATGAGCCTTCAACACAATGCCTGGCACAGAGGAAGCACCTCCAAGAAAAATACGAATTGGTCTTAGGCCATTGAAGAGCTCAAAAAGGATTTTGGAAATTAAGTAAGAGAAGTAGAGGAAAAATTGGGAAGATCAATGAGAGTGATGCAAGAAAATCATAAAAAGGGCCAACAGCTTGGTAAAGGAGACGCAAAAAGTACTGAAGAAAATAACACATTAAAAACAGACTAGGTCAAATGGTAAAATAAGTCCAAAAAGTCAAAGATGATAAAAATGCCTTAAAAACCAGAATTGGCCAAATGGAAAAAGAGGCACAAAAAAGTCACTGAAAAAAAATTCCTTAAAAAGTTGAATTGGCTAAATGTAAAAAGGGGGTCCAAAAACTCACTGAAGAAAATAGTTCCTTGAAAATTATATAATTGAACAAATGGAGGCTAATGACTTTATGAGAAATCAAGAAGCAATAAAACAAAACCAAAAGAATGAAAAATTAGAAGAAAATGTGAGATATCTCATCAGAAAAACAACTGACATGGAAAATAATTTCAAGAGAGATAATTTAAAAATTAATGGAATACCTGAAAACCACAATCAAGAAAAGAATCTATACATCATCTTTCAAGAAATTATCAAGGAGAACTGCTCTGATGTTCTAGAACCAGAACATAAAATAGAAATTGAAAGACTCCACCCATCACTTCCTGAATGAGAACCTAAAATGAAAACTCCCAGGAATATTATTGCCAAATTCCAGCTCTCCAGGTCAAGGAAAAAATATTGCAAGTAGCCAACAAGACAAGCTAAGGATTGTGGAGACAGAGTTAGGATAATACAAGATTTAGTAGCTTCTATATTAAAGTATTAGAGGACTTGGAATATCATATTGCAGAGGACAAAGGAGCTAGTATTGTGATCAAAAATCACCTACCTAGAAAACTCAGTATAATCCTTCAGTGAATCTTATTCACTGAAATAGAGCAATTTCAAGCATTCTTGATGAAACGACTAGAGCTAAACAGAAAATCTGACTTTCAAATACAAGACTCAAGAGAAGCATAAACAGGTAAAAAGGAAAGAAAAATCATGAGAAACTTAATAAGGTTAAACTGTTTACATTATTACATGGGAAGATGAACTTTCTCATTATTAGGGCAGTTAGAGGGAACATGTGTGTAGTGTGTGTGTATATGTATGTGTATGTGTGTGTATGTGCAGAAGGCACAGATGTGAGTTGAATATGAAACAGTGATATTAAAAAATAAAATTCAAGGGTGAGAGAGAGGAATGCGCTGGGAGAAAGGGAAAGGGAGTGAGAATGGGGTAAATTATTCAACATAAAAGAGGCAAGAAAAATATTTTACAGAGAAGGGAAGATGGGAGAGTTTGGAGGGGAATGACTGAATCAGAGGGAATAACATACACACTCAGTTGGGTATAGAAATCTATCTTACTCTGTAGGAAAGAAGAGGAAGGGGATGATGGAAGGTGGGGTGATAGAAAAGAGGGCAGATTGGGGGAGGTGGTAGTCAGAAGAAAAACACTATTAAGGAGACACAGGGTGAAAACAGGGAGAATAGAATAAACAGGGTGAGAAGTACAGTTAGGAATAGTAACTAAAAAAAAGTTGAAGGAAGTTTCTCTGATAAAGGTTTCTTTTCTCTGTAAAAATAAGAGTCATTCCCCCAATTGATAAATGATCAAAAGACATGGACAGTTTTCAGAGCTATCTATAGCCATATAAAAATGCTCTAAATCACTATTCTTTGGAGAAATACAAATTTAAAAAAATCATACTTATTAGATTGGCTAATAGGAGAGAAAAGGAAAATGACAAATGTTGGAGGGGATGTGGCAGAGAGAAATGAGACATTAATGCACTGTTAGTAGAGCTATGGACTTTTGAAACCATTCTATAGAGCAATTTGGAACTATGCCCAAAGGGCTATAATACAACTTTGTATACCCTTTGACCTAGACACTATGAGGACTGTATTCCAAAAGAGATAAAAAAATCAAAACAGGAGAAGACCCTATATGTACAAAAATATTTTTAGTAGCTCTTTTCTGGTGGCAAATAATTGGAAATTAAGGGGATGTTCATCAATTGAGAAATGACTGAACAAGTTGTAGCATGTGATTGTGGTGGAATACTACTGTGTTATAAGAAATGATGAGCAGAATGTTCACAGAAGAACCCTAACCCTAACCCTAAACTCTAACCCTAACCCTACCCTAACTGAATGCTAAAAATTGTTTTATATGTAATTGGGGAAAAATGAAATACTAAACGACAAGTTAATACCTCATCAGAGGAGATGTGAGTATATTTAAGTATGGGAGAATATATATGTATATGTATACATATGTGAATATTATATATGTACATATGCATATATAATATGTGTCATCGTTACAAGATGATTTTTGAGGTGAAAGCAGTAGCAGCTGTGGGAAACAATGCAGATCAATGCAGGTAGATAAATGTCGATAGATTTAGAGAAATAAATAACATGGATGGATAGTTACAGATGTAAACATATGGAGTCAGCGATATATAGGTCAATATCAAGTATATGCCATGTACATTCCTGTGCATTTCTACTCCTCAATTATTTTGAAAACTGGAAGCACCCCTGCCCACTCAGCATGATGAGCTTCTCTCCTCATAGAGGTGGCTATGACAGGGATGGTGGCCACCCTGCCCTTAAAGTCAGCACTGTGTTTTTAGCCTTCTGTCTCTGCTTCTCGCTTGCTTCAATGTTTCCACAGGGAAGACATTTTCCCTTTTTGGGCATCAGTTTCTCCATCTGTAAAATGGGGGTCCTGAAGACCAGTCAGCCAGCTGAGATCAGGAGGTGACTGGCCCTCCCATTCCTCTGTCCTCTGCCCTCCTCAGACCATGTTTTCAGCCCTGGGTGTCCCATTTTAGGAAGAACATGGACAAGCAGCTCAATTCTCTGAGCATGTTTCTGAAAGTATTCATTCAGACAAGCAACCCACCTGTACTGGTGGAGGGAGTTTCATTCCCCAGAAGTCTCCCATAGGAATGGAGTCTTCTGCCCAGTCCCCAGGCCCTACCTATTCCGTGCCACTGACATGTTTCAGCTTCCTGACCCGTTCTGGAAAACCCGGAGGCCTGGGCAAACTTGGGGAGATACTGCCAGCACAGAGCCGGTCTCACTGAACACTGTCCAGCGTTGTTCTCTCATGGACCCAGAGCTTCCAGTCCCTCATCTGCAGTGGAACAAGAGCCTAAAAGAAGCCAGGAACCTTTCTGCTGAATCATTGGTTTTTCTCAAGTCACTCTGTGTACAGTAAAGGTCAATAATGCATCGGAAAGCTCTACTTAATTTCTGTGATGTATAAAATTAGTGCTTGGTCATCAATTAGGGTAGCAGAACTCCGATGGCTCCTCACACATTAAGCTTCTCCTGCTACATAAATTTCAAATCTTGTTAGGGGAAAAAAAAATATTAGCATTATCCCCAGCGATTTTTAAAATGCCAGCTCTGAGGAACAATCAGCCTTGGGCATATATCAGAAGGCTGGAATTGTGTTGAAGTCAACACAGCTTTTAAAAATAGTGCCTCCTGTTAATTTAGTACAGGAAGAGATCTATTAATTCAGGGGCCTCTCATGGACTGGTTTCGAAAAGCAGAATTGTAGCTATTGCCTGCATAGCAAATGGAAATCGCTCCTCTCCCTCAGTTGAAAAATGATCCCATAGATTTACAACTAGGAGGACATGTGGCGGTCATTTCATACAACCCCTGGCATTAAAGATAAGGAAACTGAGTCTGAGGGGCTGAAATAACTGAAAATCGCCCTGTGAATAAACTGTGAAACAGGTTCAAAGCCAACTTTCCTGGATCCAAAATGTCCCTTTCACTAATGAGATTCCTGTAGAATGCTCAGGCAGAAACAGCAGCAGTCATCATGATAAGAACAGCTAACATTTACACAGCATGTTAAGGTTCCTAAAGTGGTTCATCAACATCGCATTTTAGCTCAGGCAGATTCTGGATTTGGGTCTCCATGCAGACACAGTTCTGGTCAGTCAGGTAGGATGTGGTGGTGATGCCCACATATCAAGCTTTGACTCTCCATGGCCTCCATTAGATTCTCTTCCTTGTTTTTATGTGGAGGCTGGCCCGTCAGCAAGGCCCACATGGCTTCTGGTTTTCCAGTAAGTCTACAGGGTTTCCACCCTGGGAGTCAAACCTGCTTTTGTGTATAGGTGAGCAGAAAGGTGAATCTGTAGGACTAGAGGAAACTGAGGCAAATGGCACTCAGTGTGAGCCATAGATGTCTGCTTAGGGCAATCAAGTCCCAGACACAGTTTTGTCACCTTTAAGCAGGAAAAAACCCAACAACTCAAGCAACAGTAAATTCCTCTAACACTTGTGGGTGGGGACCTGGTCACCAGCAGTCCAGAATCCCCTTCCTCTTCCCTTCCCCCATGGTTGTGAGTCTGGGACCCTTTTAATGCTGCCTGAGGACTGAGTCATCGAAGTTTAGAAGAATTTCCTCACCAGAAAGCTAAACCATTGGACAGGAGATTTTTTGGCATTAGAAGTCTTCAAAATCATTTCCTGGGGTGCAGAGGGGTTGAAAGCTGCTTCACTGGATGGAGGGACACATTGGCAAAGTCACTGATTTACTGATGAAGAATGCCCATGATGGTAATGATAACAATGATGCTGGAAGAAAATATATGCATTTGTGGAAGGATTTGCCCCACTTGGCAGCTCCTTATCTCAAACAAGTCACAGGTCTAGTCCTTTCCTGGACAGCAACAGATTAATAATAACAGTAATGACAAAAACGCTAGCAGTAACAGAGGTTTTAGGTCGCAAAAAACAAAGCACTTTCTGAATACTTAGAAAGACAGGACTGACTTTTTTCACTAGAAGCTCAGTCTTCTCTTCACAGAGAGACCAATAGACAATAGAACATACTTGAGAATGCAACCAATGAATTCCACAGGATGCAGGCTTGTTGCAGAAGGATCTAACTCCTCATGTCTTCCAGATGTAGAGGAAGAGTGGACTCAGACTGCCTCAGCAGCCTCTGCCAGCTCTAAAGCAATCAAGGGCTCTCTGAGCCTTCAGCTTTGATCCATAAAGACAGGAGAACATTTCTTAAATGGATGAATTCATCTTGAATGCTCTTGCATCACAGGAAGCTTTCACCTACCAGAAGAAATTAAAATCATGGAAATTGAGGCAGGTGCTGCCAGCATCCCTGTTCTCTCATTCACCTTGGGATTCTTTTGAAGATGGTCCCAATGACTCTGCTGAAGATGAGCTTATGTCCCATACTCATGTCCAATGGCAGAAGGGAGTTATTTTATTGACTCAAATAATCTTCCACAGAATGTTAAATTTGAAAATATAACATAGCAGGTTAGTAACTTTCTCCTCAACTGTTTCTGTTTGAACTTCCTACAAAAAGAAGAGAAAGAGATGATGGTGATGAGGAAGATGGTGATGACTCATATGCATTTGGCCCTCTAAGACTTACAAACTTCTGTTGGGGAGGTGCTGGGCAGTGTGTTGTACTCAGATTACAGATGAATAAATCAAAACCAAGGCAAGGGAAGTGATTTGTCCAGTATCACAGTTAGTAAATATTTGAGCCAGGATTTGAACCTTGGTCTTCCTGACTCCAAATTCCTTGCTCTACCTACTGTGCCAGGGTGAAGAAATGTTGATTTAATACACATGCACATGTGAATTAAGTATATTAGGATTATTGATATAAATACATGTACATAAATATATATCATGTACATAGATGTATATATATACATATATGTAGAAAGAGAGAGAAAGAGAGAGGGGGAGTGAGAGGGAGAGAGAGAGAGAAAGAGAGTGAGAGAGAGAGAGAGAGAGAGAGAGAGAGAGAGAGAGAGAGAGATTGAATTGAGTTAGTTGAATTGTGAGAAGTTTGTCTCTAATATCACTATGACATAATGGAGCAATGGATTCAGTGAGAGACTTGGAGTCCTACTGAGTTCAAAGAAGCAACATGGTTTTGCTCATTCCTTTTCCTTTTCTCAGTGGAAATAGAACAGTTTTCTGTTCTACTTGGCCCAGGTCTTTCAGTATTCAACCACATTACCTGTGCCACTCTCCTGGGGCCACCATGATAGGGTATCTTGTTTCAGTAGGGTTTGGACCAGATGGATGCAGAGGACCCTTCGATGGAGAGTTACTTTCTAGAAGTCTACATTCTCTAGACTCCACAATGGCACCTTCTTGGCCAGAAACCACTTCCCAAAGGTGACTTTGTTGCATTTCTGAAAGGTGTGTCCACAAGCACTGTGTGACCTGGGATATCACTGCTCCTTCTTGGGACTCAGTTTACTCCTCTGCAAAGTGAGAATGTTGGGCTTGGTTCCCTCTTAGGCCCTTTCCTGCTCTTAAGTCCAGGATCATTTAACTCTGTTCTATCAAGGAAACTTTTCTTACTAGTAGGATCAATGACATCTTCGACTTCTTTCCTCTGTAGTCTTCTGTGCCTTTGGCTGATTTCACAGTAGTTGCCACAACAGTATGGTGGGTTTGGTCAAAGAAATAAAGACACAGCTTTGCTATGTAAACACGTGGCCCTGCTACTAGAGAGCCCTAGCACAAATGGGTCCTGAAGGGCCTCTGCTCATTTGGCATATGCCAAGGAGATCATGCCCAGGTATAAACAGCTGATATTGACAAGTCCTTGTATTAAGTAAATTGTCCTATTGCCAACAGTAGCACATTAAAATGCTTGCCTCCATAATTAGCATCTCTACACACAGTAATGACACACAACAAGATCATTGTCAGCAATCTGTTTACCTGGTGTGTGCCATATTGGACTTGCATTTTAAAAGTATGATCATTTGCTGGGCTTTCTCCTGAAAGTGCCGCCATATTGCTCTGAATACAGGTGGCACTTCCTGGCCTGATCTACCTTGTATAAAACTTGTTGATGACTTAGATCCAACTTGTTTTTCAGAATATAATGCATGTAAACCATAGCTCTGCCCCTTTAAATAGATCTCATTTATGGGCATGGCCTTCATTTGGTAACTGCAGCTAGGTGGCACAGAAGAGAGAGTGCTGGACCTGGAGTCAGGAGAACTGAGTTCAGATTCAACTTCAGATATTTACTAGCTGTGTTCCCTCGGTCTAACTCAGTTTCCTTATCTGTAAAATGGAGATTACTATAGCACTCACCTCCCACAGTTGTTGTGAGAATCAAATAAGATAATATTTGTAAAATGTTTTGAAACCTTAAGGCTCTGTATAAATGCTGGCTAGCATTATCATGATTATTGCCCAAAATAGGGTCATTTAGTATATCCAAACTCTTATACAAATAATTGTCACATTTAAATTTAATTATGTTAGGAGTTTGTGGCATTTGGGGAAGAGGAGTGTAGGAATTGAATGCCTGACCCTCTCTATTTAGATCATCTTTTCTTCCTTCTGAATTGTTTAGTTTTCTCTTTAAAAATGTCGTAGATACAGCCTGGTTCATACCATTTCACCGACACTGGGTGGAGATTTCCCAGGTCATGAGCCATGGACCACACGCAGCCCCAGCAGCCAGAAGCAGAGATCTATAGAATGAGGTCTGGATGGGGGTCAGCAGGCCAGGTTTTAGGTCTGCAGTAGGTGTCAGTAGACTAGGTTCTATGCCTGGCTTTTGTTTTCTACTTTTCTGACTTCAGACAATTCCCTTCATAACGGATTTCCAGACTAAGGTTTGACAATATTCAACTATAATCACATGGAAGGAGTAGCATGGGATGGTAGGAAAGCCTTTGGAGTCTAAAGACCTGATTTCAAATCTTCCTACTGCCAAGAATCTACTTCTCTGTCCCTCAGTTTCCTTCTCTGTAAAAGGAGAGAGTTTGACCAACTGATCTGTGAGGTCTGTGCAGGCACCAAAGGTCTGAGCCTTGAAATCTGGGGAGTTAATTGTAATGGAATCTGACCTGCAGTGATCTAAGACTTAAAAGATGGCCAAGGAGAGGACTGCCTATGATTTCTGTTTCACAGGCCCAGAGACTTTCACTAACCACTCGATGCCTGAAAATTTCAGAGGTTCATTCCTCTGACTTGAGGCTTTCTTCTCGTAAACATGTAAAGATGAATGAATAATTGAAAACATGTGAAGGGCTTACACTGTGCTAAGCCCTGGAGATACAAATTGCAAAGGAGAGATGGTACTTATCCTTGAGCAATTCCATTCCAATAGGGGACATAATTCCTCTAGGGGAGGGGGTGACCAGGGAGGGTTGCTTTATTCCAGAAAGTTATTGGGATGGAGTGAGACCAGAGTGAAGTAGATTGGCACAACCCATCCAGGAACAATACCTTGCTTGGAGCTTGGTTCCTGGTTCCAGAACTAGGCCAGGGTGATGGTGTGGGGGTGGCGAAGGGTTTTGCAGATTGAGGCCAGAATGGAGGTGAAGTGAAGTGTGTTCAGGTCCTGAAGGTCAGGAGCCAATCAGGGGAGCAAATGTTTCTCCAGAATATGGCCTCTGCATATTAAACTTCAAATGGAATCTCTCCTTTTATGTTGAGTTTAAGATTCTTTCCTACAAGTAGATTTTTGAGAGGTGTGGAAAGTAAAGAGATTAAGCACCGTTAAGGGCAAGATAAGAAAAATCTTTTGAATGCTGGGCTTGGAGTAAAAAGATTTCGCATCCTGCCTCACATGCTTGCTAGCTGTGTGATCCTGGGCAAGTCACTCATCCCTCAACCTTTCTCAGCCTTAGTTTCCTCTTCTGCAGGGTGGGGTTAATAATCCACGTACTCCACTGAATTGTTGTGGGTAACAGAGGAGATTATATGTACAATGCACTTGGCAAACCTTAAGGTTATTCAGCCATGTCTGACTCTTCATGACCCTGTGGACCCCCGTGCCAGTGTTATCTGTGGAATTTTCTTGGCAAACATACTGGAGTCATTCACCAAGCAAAGTGAAATGACTTGCTCAAGGTCATCTAGTGAGAGTCTGAGGCCAGATTGGAACTCAAGTCTCTGCAAACCTTAAAGTATGATCGAGGTGCTGGCTCATGTTATTACTTTATGATTATAACTAAGAAAGGTGAGTGATACAAACCACATACTTCATGACTTCCTAGTCTGACTGAACTCATCATTTGCCCTGAATGTGTCTTTGGTGTATAACTGCATGTTGCCTCCTCATTAGAATCTGAGGGCAGGCACTGGCTTTGCCTCATTGTGCCTCCAGGACTTGGCACAGTGAACCGCATGCAGCAAGTGTTTAATAAGTGCCTGCCTGGTTCTGTAGATAGAGAAAGGCTGAATCAGTGACCTCCTTGGGAGAGGCAATTCTGCTGGTGCAGGTTGCCCATGCTCTGAAACCTTTAACTTTAGAGAGTTTCCTAGAACAATGAAAGATTAAGTTCCTTGTCCTGGGACACACAGCCAGGATGTATCAAATGAGAACTGAACCCAGGTTCTGTAAGGAGAGGCTATTTATTGTGCAATAGCTTGAAAATGAGGGAAAATAGTTTTTTTAGTAAGCTGCATGCATCCGTGAGTCATATACTGAGGAGGAAAGAGGGCAAATTGGGATGGGAGCCCGATGAGTGTGAGAGGCACCAGAGGTTTGGGAGGCTGCCTCTGGCCAGCATTGATGCTCTTCTCACCCTTTTCCTGGATGTCTCTCCCTGGCCCCTGATGTCCTCTCTTGCAGACGCCAGTCACTCAGCCCATCGTCAAGTCTTTTGAAATGTGTTCTATTTATTCTTGATGGAACTTAATAAAGTCCTCCCTCTCACTGTGGTATGAAAGTGTAACAGATGACTTCATTGGCACAGATATATTATGGCTGTTTTGACATTTATGTTTTTGGCCCTGATGAATGAGTGATTTCAAGAGGAGTAAACCAATGGTCCAGGACCAGTGACTGGGAACACCATAGTCTGAGTTTTCTTCTGTTTGGCAAACCAACAGTGGGATGGTAGAAATATTTGGAAATGGTGATTCTTTGGAGAGAGGGGAAGTAAGAAATTTCCCCATGACCAATGGCTGGTTTGGCTCAGAGCTCACACTTGGGAAGGACTTTCCAAAAACTGTGTTCAAAAACCCGCTTCCTCCCCCATGTTCCTCTTGTCTTCCATAGATCAAATTTTCTTGATGTCCCACCAGGGGGTCCCATTCAAGAAAAAATAATTCTGAAGGCAACATGAGTCCATGGTTGTTGGTGGTTACCAACTGAGTTTTTGGTGAAACTCTTGTAATTGTGAATTAGATAGTGATTCTAAGATTGTATCATCATCTTATAGTCCTTCGGAGAGGAAGAATTCATTGGTCACTCGTCAGTTTAATTTTTAAAAGCAAACTCAGTCCATGATTTGGCATAAAGAAAAGTAAAACCAGATGTAACTAATGATAGCTTTAATTGGAAGCTGGCATTAAAAACCAATGATTTATTTTAAAAAATGTTGTGTAGTAAGTGTGCTTCAGGAAGACAGTCTTTGGATTTTGTGCTGAGGAATATTTATTGTCTGACGGTCCTTGTATTATAATTTCTTATGTGGACATTAGCAGCATCTCACTGAGGAAACATAACGTGGGAAAAGATGCTGGATTTGAAGCCAGAAATATTGGGTTCACACACTAGTTCTGTCAGGTCTTCCTTTGTATCTGTTAGTCACTTTACTCTCTGGGCCTCAGTTTCTTTATCTTCAAAATGGAGATAGAAAGAGTACCTACCTTATTGGGTTTTTGTGAGAATCAAACCAGATAATATGTAAAATCCTTCACAAATGTTTAAACACGTCCTAAGTGGTAGCTATTATCATTGTAGTTTTAGTCAATAAGCATTTATTAAGCACCCATTATTTATCGTGCCATGTGCTAGGGATACAAAAACAGAGAGAAATAAAAGCAGTCCCTGCTCTAAAGGAGATGGCAGCCTCATGCACTCAACCAAGTACAAGCAAGATGTTCCAGAAAAAACTGGGAATTGTCAGAGGGAAGGTGATGAGGTTGATGGAACTGGTAGCCACTCCTGGTAAAAGGCAAAAATTTAGTTGAGACTTAAAGGAAGCTCTGGAGGCTGGGATGAGGGGTGGGGTAGGGGATGGGGGTGGTGACGAGGAAGTAGGGAGAGGCAGACTGAGAACTTGGAGTGTCCTGCAGGGATAGGGCCTGGGAAGGGCAATGATGTCTGAGGATGGCAGAGGGTGTGTAAGGAAGTGAGCAGACTGGCATGGGAGGAAGAATCAGGGCATAGAAAGCTGGATATGAGCAGAGACTGAGCCTGTGATTTCCTTGGTGTAGGGAATGAATGCTCAGGGGAGAAAGCTCCCTCCTCCCCCAGCACACATCCCCGTATGATCTATAACATATAGTCTGGAAGTGTGGATTAGAGCCAAGAACGGAGCTTGCAGAAACTCAGCCAGCAGGTTTTGAGGCAGACTTGGACTCACCTCTTTCTGGATTTTAAGACCAACTCTTCCCCTATGCCAGGCTACCTCTCAATGACTTTTATTAAAAATGAAATGAGGGCATTAGACCAGATGACCTGTTAGTTCTCTTCCAACTTTCAGTCTAAAATCCCAGGACCCTCTTTATTCTGTCATGAACTTTTGACTTTCCAGACTCTCTCAGTGGTATTACTTTCAGGGGCATTTGTCCTGAGCTTCAGAGATTGGTATTGTCTTTCCTTACCATTATGACCTTGCTGATACTATGGCATTTCAATGGAGCTATCACCCCATCCATGCCCAGACACTTCCTGTGGTGTAGATCACAAGGCATCCTTCCTTCTCATCCCTGTAACTCTTGTCCAGCCATATATCCTATCAGCATGCTGAGGATCTCCCTCTCCTGACCTTGTGTGGGTGCCGGTAGGACAGGCCAGCTATCAGCCACTTTTCCCTAGCTCTTTCCTCATTGATGGCCTCTCTGTTGCTTATCTTTCTGATCACACCCTTCCTGCAATCTCTCCTGTACCACTTCTCATTGGTGTAACTGACCATTCACTGAGGGTATGTGGCTGCCTACTCTTGTCTATGCACTAATCAATTGCCTTTTACATGGCTGGCAACTCTCCAAGATATTCAGGGTCCATGGAGACCCTGGCATTCAATGACTTGTGGCCAGATGTGTTCAATAGAATAACACTGGACTTAAAAAAATTGAAGTCACTAAAGATACTGTGAAATTTATTTGAAGATGTCATTATGATGATTTCTTTCAGTATCAGAATCCTGCACAGCCTTTGAAGTTCACAGTCAATCAAGAGTTTTGTTGAACCATCCACACAGGACAAAACAAGGGGATGAAGAATGTTTTTCAGCCTATGATGTGCCGTTGGATGGACAGACCACAGAGAATGTTTGGTGTGTGTGTTGTCCACCTGAAAGTATGGTTAAAAAGGCAAATAGGCTGAATGCATATTGTTTATTTCCTTAAAGATAGCGCATTTAGATGATCATGGAGTCAGAAAAAATTCTGACTAATACATGAATGACCAGTCTTAAATCTGTTTTAGGACAATCCAAGGTTATCTGCATCCTTCAGATTTATGGTCTCCATGAGTGATTAACTATACCAGGAGAAAGGAATTTCTTAATTGGATAGGTTGTAAATACAATAAGATAAGAGAGTAGACAGGGTGTCAATTGAAATTACAATTCACAACATCTGTGTTTTCTCTATCATTAATATGGCATAACATAGCATATGTCCACAAACTATTAAGATATGGAAAAAGTTCCATTATTCAAGATAGTGTCTAGGGTTAAGGGCCTCATAAAGTATGCTAAGTCCACCCCATCTGGCCTTGTTGAATTAGAAGAGTTATTCTCTGAGTTTATTTCAGAGAACAAAGAGACTATTAGGTCCAGACTCTTCTTCTGATTGATTAATTCAAGCTCTGGCCCTTATTAAAGTCCCAAAATGATATTAAATATTATCAGTGTGTATATACATGTGAATGTACAAACACCTGAAAAAGGCAATGAACTGAACTAAGAGTGGAATAGGAATAGGAGAGCAGGATAAATTCCCTCTGGGAAATACTTTCATGACGATGTAGTGTGTGTCTTTTAGCGTACATCTTCGATGGATATTACTGGATCATATCTGATCATTTCAATCAGATCCTGAAAAGCAAAAATGAGCGTCAGTCTCTCACTTGGTCTTTTGCTACAACCTGCCAACTAAAATGACTTTTGAGCACTCACCCTTCTAGGGTTCTAGACCAGGTGCAGGACACATACAAAGGACAAAAAGTTATAGAGCTAACACTGAGGTGAGCTTATGAATCCAGTCCTAGACTATATCCCAAGCAACTGCTATTTTTGAAGTATTTACCATTTCTTTGTGTATCAATGGGTTGATTTATGTATTTGGGCTCAGCCAATCCCATTAGCCATTTTACAGTTCTAGCACTGGCTAAGTGCTAACATTGCTCTTTGCATTTATTAGTGGCAGCATAATTTAGTGCCTAGCCCAGTGCCAGGTACATAGTAGGTACTTAATAAATATTTATTGTTTGATTAATTGGAAGGCTTTGAAATCCGGGGATGGCACAGACTGGTTGTGTAACAGTGAACAAGTCATTTAAATTCCCAGTGCCACAGGCAATCCCTCAGGCAGGAGTCATAACTTTTTTTGGACCTTGCACCTCTGGGTGTGTTGTCTTTGAACTCCTTTTCAGGAATAATGTTTAGATGCTTAAAATAAAGCACATTGGATTACTGAGGAAATAGTTATATTGAAATAATTATAAAATATTTTCTAAAAATTTTCCTAGGTCTCATAAGAACTTCTTTTCTAGACCTATACATTACTGATGAATTGTCAGTCTGAACTGACAGAGGGAATTGTCCCACTGAGAGTTCCCTATCCCGATGAAATCCAGGGTTTGGACATCAAACGACTTTTTTGGCTGTGGTTCTTTCCTGGGTAATGCTGTCACTTCCAAGGGATCCCAATGCCTGTTTTTTTCCTTCTATTGACCACCCCCACACTCTAGCTCTTACTGCTTATCTCCATGGCCAAGAATCGCTCACCTCTGCTCTCCCCACTCCAAAGCTATTGACCTCAGGGAGGGATTTTTCTGAGACCTTTCAGTGGCCTCTTCCATTCTAGAGGCTGAAGCTATGAGCACCACTGACCCATTGATCTGTCTCTAATTTCTGCCCACAAGTGACCCTTGAACACATTGAAGAGCCTTCAAAGGTCCATAACTCTAACAGTGTGGTAAAAAAGCCTTTGCTGCTCCTTTGCAGGTGGGGGAAGCACTCCGGAAAATTGGCTCCCAGCAAGGAGGGCCGACCCATTTACCAAGTGTTTAGTATTCTTCACCAGCCATTGAATATGTGGAGATGACCCAGGGGTCAAGATGGGGAAAAGGAGAGGTAGAGTGGCTAGTGCCATTCATGCATATACTCCCTCAATCAATTAGTTAAGCCTTCTGTCTACCTCCTATGTTCCCAGTATTGCACGAGGTTATACAAAGACAAAATGGAAAAGTCCCTTAATAGAGCTTAATACTATACGAGGATTGACCATAAATAAAATATCATTTATTTTTCTGTGGGAGGTGGAGGCTGAGGGAATCAGAAAATGCATGATGTAGGAGGTAATATTTGAACTAAGCTTTGAAGGAAATTAAAACAAGTATTTTCTCTCCTCATTTTCTTTTTCATCTTAGTTTATAAAGTCTTCAGAATGGACACAACTTTGGTTCCCCCAGGATTCAATGTGTTTGTACATTCATGACCATTTCAATAATACATTTAGAAAAAAAGCTTTTTATGAGTTGAATCAAAAGTTGGTTTGGCAAACCATTGTGTGGGTGGAGGGGAATTTGCAGGGGGGAACTTGCAAAATTATTCTATACTATTGGATGTGATTCATGTCTTATCACATAATTTGAAGATTCAGGACATCAGAGAAACGCTGGCCAGCTCATGAATCATGAAAAGTAAGTTTGTTCCTTTCCAAGAATTTTTCCTTGATCTGCTTCCAGAAAAAAAAGGGTTTTCTCTCCACAAAACAAAGGCAGATGGTTATTCCTTGTCAGAAAATCCAGCCTTCCCAGCCCAGTGTGTTGCCATCAGAAAACTTAGAGCTGATTCCATTTTTCAGGGATTAGCAGATGCTGAGCTCAGCTGCTGGAAAGCATTCACTTTTGGCTTTCTTCGCATCCCTTCTTTCCCATTTTGTTTTTAAAGTTGATCCACATTTGGAATCAGAGGTCCCAGGTTTGAATCCCAGCTCAGCTAGTTTTTGGTATATACATTTAATTCAGCTCTGGAGAACCACAGAATTTGAGGGTTGGGAGGGGGCCTCAGTGACCATTAATCCACCCCAACCACAAAAGGAATCTCCCCTCTAACCTACCTTCTGAGGTCTTGGGGCATCTGCCTGAGACAGCCAGTCCATTTTGGAGAGCTCCAGATTGTTACTGTGAACTTCCTGACCTGTAGCCTAAATCATTCTTTGTAATTTCTAGCCTTTGTTCCTGATTCTGCCTCTGGGGCCAGACAGAACAACCCTGTCCCCCAAATACTTGGAAGCTTCTCAGGATCCCTTGAACCTATGCTTAGATGGTATGAACTCAGGGCCCTGCGCAGGACTCTTTCTAACTTCTCAATGTCTTGCTTATACCATAAGTGCCCAGAACACATTGCCCCCTCTGAGAACCTGTTCCATCAAGTGGGATGATCTGTCCCTATTCCTAGGAGCCCTGCCTCTCTTAGTGAAATTCAAGATGGCCTTAGAATTTTGTCTGCCACTTCACACATCCCTGATACACATGGAGCAATTCAATTCAATAAACACTTATTGAGCACCTACCATGTGCTGACACATTGCTAAGCACTAAATGCTAGATGACTGACTGGTATAATAGAAAGAGCACTAGCTGGAGGATCTGGTTTGAAATCCTGCCTCTGACTCTCACCCCTATAACCTTATGTATGTTGCTTAGCCTCTTTGAGCCTCTGTTTTCTCATCTGTAACATGATCATGTTGTAGAAGTGGTTTCCAAGGTCCCTTACTTCCCTAAGTCTAGGATCCTAGGCATCAGAGGAATTTGCACTTAAATCATGCCTTCAGCACATACTACCTGAGTAGTCCTGGCTGAGAAGTTCTTCTGACCTCTGTTTTCTCATTTGTACAATGAGGACACACTGGCTTCTGAGATCTTTTCTGTTTCTAGGTGCATGAACCTATCATTCTAATAATCATTCCTGCCAAGTAGGCTTTCACCCCTTGCAGCCTCCAAGGAGGGAGCATCTATCACCTCCCCAAGCAGCTCATCCGACTTTGGGAGAGCTCTGAAGGAGAAGAAATATTTTCTGGCCTCATGCTTGCCCACCACTTTTCTTAGGGATCCTTCTCTGCAATTACAATGTGAACATCTCTTGTTCTTTGCAGGCAGGCTCTGGCTGCAGTAAAGCTCTTCTTTCTCATGTCCTTCCTCTTGAGGATGCCCACAGCTGACCTGTGAGGGATGGGTGGCAGGGCCAGCCAGTCACCATTCCACATCCTGAAAGGGCAGAGCAGTAAAGCACATTATGAAATGTCAATGAATACATTAGTCATTAAAATTCTGAGACTGTGCCTCCTTTCCCCAGCAAAAGCTCAGGACAGAAGGGAAAGCGACAGGGTTGCAGCAGAGATCAGTGGAAGAAGTTTTAAAAAATAAAAATGAGGAAGAGGAAACCTTTAAAGTATTTCCCTTAAAAAGGATTTGGAAATAGTCAAGCAGGGTTTAGTGGGTCACCAAGGGACGGATCCTTCTGACAGAGTGAACTTTGAAGCCCGGGCTCCCCTATGGGCTTGTTGATGCTGATAATGGAGCATGGTACGATAGAATGCAAGGAAATGGAGCCAATTTATTCCCTTTTTTAATGGAAATTTCTTGACATTTCAGTGAAACCATCTCCCCAAATATCAGGCCTTGCATTAAGTTCACAGGGGCTCCCAGATATACATTCCATTGGTCAGTGTGTTGCTCCCATCTGGTGCCTGCTTTCACGTTGTTAGTCTTGGCCCTTTGTCTTTCTCCAGATGCCAAGCACTGTGGATTCAAGGTCACCACTACCACTGTGCTTGGAAAATTGGCATTACATTTAGGGTCAGAGACTGAGAGTTTGAGGGAATTTGAAGATGACCTTGCCCGACTCCTTGATTTTAAAAGTGAGGAAAATGAACCAAAAGTTTTGGTGATATTGCTAAGGTCGTGCAGGGAGATCATTAGATTGGAAGCTCCTTGAGGGCAGAGACTATCTTCATGTTTGCATCCCCAGTGCCTAGCACAGTGCTTAGCATATAGGAGACACTTCATAAATATTTACTAAATTGAACTGAAATGTCAGAAACAAGACCTGAACCTGGGTTCTCTGACTTCTACCTTGTCCCACAGGTCTAACGTAAGGGATCTAGAGGCCAACTAGTGAGGGAAGAAGATAAGCATTTATTAAGTGCTTACTATATTCCAAGCCTTGTACCCTTTATGAGTACTATCTCATTTGATCTGATACAACCTTTTCACTTTGTAAATGAGGAAACTGAGACCTCATTTTATAAATGAAGAAGTCACACAATTTGCCCAGGGGTAACCCAGGAAGCATCAACAGTAGTTCTCCAACCTAGGTCTTCTGACTTCTGAGTCTATGATCATTCCATTGTACTATACTGTATTCTTTCAAGTGTCAGTGATTTCATGGGAGTGACTTCTCTGTCCTCTAGTCACAGGATTGTAGATCAAGTGCTTTAAGAAGCCATATTTGTTGACCCCGTCCTTTTACAGGTGAGGAAACAGACCAATAGAGGCTATCTCAGGTCATACCCGAAAAACAGAGTCTCCTCTGATGCCCATAATACCCTTCTGTGCCTTAGTATTAGAGTTACTATGGTTGAAAATGATTCGCCATCAGACCAGTAGTCTAGATTCGAGTCTAGGCAGGCCCTCAGATTACAGACTTGGAACCAGTCAATCAAGCTACAGTCCTTTGTTAAGTGATTACGATGTTCCAGGCATTTTGTTGGGCTCTGGGGACATAAAGGTACAAATGTGACATTTCCTCTCTTCAAGGAATTATATTCTATTGGGACCAACAACATGCACTTGAATAAATAGATGCTTGCACCATGTCCCCAGATTGGAGTTTCCTTAAACCCATCCCTGCCCTTAGCTAGCTTCCTAGATGGAGGCCTCCAGGTCCTGCCCTGAGCCCATACCCCTCAAGTGTGAAGAGTGACCTCCATGCCACAAGGGGGCATAAGACCAAGTGGAGGTACTTCAGAATTGTAATAGTGAAGTATTCATTGGCTGGCTACAAAGGAACAATTGAGTCGAACCCAAATTGATTCAGAGGAGAAGGTTGATCTGGATTTCCTTCAGGAAACTGTCAAGTTCCTGGGCTGGCCCCCAGATTGTCCCTGAAACAAAAACTCCACTTTTTTCATAGTAGTGATGTACTGCAGTTGGTATGTGGATGTGAGGTGTAATGTCTCCAAAGAGCTAAAAACAAGTATTTCTCCGAGGGCAATTGAGAGACCACAAGCCAATACAGATGAGATAGAAAGAACAGTGAGTGTGGAGTCAGACAACCTCAATTTTAATCTTGCTTTTTATGCAGACTGCTGGAGTGACATGAAGCAACATTGGCTCTCTGGGCCTCAGTTTCGTCATCTATAAATAGTGGCTGGGGATGGGGAGGACTTGTCTCAGATCCCTTCTGAGGTCCCTTCTAACCCTAGATCTTTAGACACAGATCAGACGATATGAACTTTCCCAGTCCTCCCAGTGACTGAAGTGGCTAATTTCCCATTTAGGTGAGAGACCTTTGAAGCCAAGGAGTCTTTTTGTTTTTTTACCAATAAGGAAATTGAGATTGAGCATGGTTAAGACACTGAGGCAGGATTCAAACTCAGTTTTTCCTGACTCCAAGTTTAGCATTGTTGGTTGGCATGAAATAAGAATGCTTCCCATCTTACCTTCTTTATCTCCTCCATTTGCATGACTCCATATTAAGTAATTGGGAAATTGAAACAGGGGTCAGATGGAAATATACAGGAACCCCCTTCCCTCTCTCCCAACCATACCCACACTCACACACACACAATATGTGCCAAGTACCATGTTGGACTGGGATCATCTTGGCATGACTGTTAGAGTTTCATAGGATTCTAAATTTAGAACTGGAAGGGGCAAGTCATCTATTCTAATGCCTTTGTATTATACATCAGGAAACTGAGGCCTAGGAGTTTCAAGTATCTTGCTCAAAGCCACGAAGGTAGCAAGTTGTAGAACCAAACTCAAAGAGCGGCAGGAGACATGCTTCTTCCTTTCTTTGGGGCCAGTATTGGAAGTAGGGAGAGAACAACACAAAACACAAAAAAACCAAGAGGCTCTGATAAGCATAATAAATGGTACGAAGACAAGGAATTGTCCTCATGAGAATTTCTCTTGGCTCATTGCTCAGGATTAAGACATGAAATTATTGGACTATAAGCCTTTGCAGGCAGAGTGCACAAAAGGAAGGAATTAGGAATTAAGCATTTATTAAGTACTCACGATGTGCCAGGAACTGTGTTAAATACTTTACAAATGCACTCTCATTTAAATCTTAATAATAATCTTAAGAACTTGATGCTATTTATTATCTCCATTTTACGGTTAAGGAAACTGAGTCAAACAACTTGTCCAAAGGCACACAGCTAGCAAGTGTCTGAGGCCAAATTTGAACTTGGATCTTCCTGCCTAGTGCTATAGCTACTGAACCATCTAGCCACCTCCTGTGTCAAGGTAGCAAAGTGTAAGAAGACTGGAAACATAGGAGAGAACCAGATTATGCAGGGCTTTAAAAGAGGATTTTATATTTGACCCTGAAGCTTAAAGGGAAATCCTGGAGTTTGGTGAGTATGGGGGTGACGTGGCAGTGCCAGAACTTTAAGATGATCACTTTGGTAGCTGAGTGGAAGATGAACTAAAGTAAGAGAACTTTGAAGCAGGGAGATCAGCCAGGAGGCTTAGGTGATGAGAGTCAGCACTAAGGTGGTGACAATGCCCAAAACAGAAAGGGTCATATTGGAGAGATCTTCCAAGGTAGAACCTGCCAGTAGATTGAATGGGGTGGGAGTAGGGGTGGAAATACCTAAATTTGGGGTGTAGGGTGTGTTCAGACAGGATCAGTACCAGTACCAGTACCTTTGGTGTGATAGCTGCTGAACCCTTTTCAGGGCTCTTCCTCCTTTGGTGTCCACCTGTTCCACCTAACTCTCACCCATGGCTCCAAGAAACTGCAGCTTGTGCAGTGGCCACACCCCGGTAAACCATTTTGGCAGATGGGCCAAACCAGGTTGAGGGTAGCCAAACCCATTGGTGAGTTAAGGGTATGCCTACCTCAAGCATGTGAAGACTTCATCTGGTGGAATGGGTGGATAAGAACAATTTGTTCCAACAGCCATGAAGGAAGATGGAACAGGTGGAGTGCTTGGAACTTGGTTAGACACCAAAGATGCCAAGGTCATCCACTGCATCCTGAGCCATTGCCAGTCCTCTTGACTCTGTCCTGTCACTAGACAATGATGACTCTGGAGGACAGAGTGAGGCTGATGACTTTGTGCAACTCTGCCTCACTTAAATTCAATTTATGGATGAATCAGTAGACATCACCCATACCATTTCACTATTATGCCTCAAAGACCTGTGGCGATAGCCAAGTGATGAAGTAGCAGGTGCAGATACACTGGAAGCTGTAGTCACAACCTTGTACACAGGCAGCCCAGGCCATAAGGTCGTTTCTCACTGGAAGCAGCAGTGGAACTTGGCAGCCCCCTGGGTATCTGAGCAGTCTTTTAAGGATTGCACTGCTTACCTCCTGGTGTGAGGAAAGGGGCTAGGAAAGGTTCCCTAAACATTTCCTGCTTACCCAACCCTGGCCTGATTACCACGGCAGGTAGGGAATCCCACTATGCAGTCGAAACACAAAAAATGTATGAAAAAATCTGCAAAGATGATTCCACTCACCATCGGCACATGGAACGTGTGTAGGCTAATAGACAATGCAAAATCCAGTAGACCTGAAAGAAGAACTGCTCTTGTTGCAAGAGAACTCAACAGGAATCGCATCCAAATAGCAGCCCTGAGTGAAACAAGGTTGGCAAATGAAAGTCAGTTTACTGAGGTGGGATACACCTTTTTTCTGGAGTGGATATAGTAAAGGGGAGTGCTGTGAAGCTGGTATGCATTTTGCAATCAAAACCAATCTAATCAGCAAGCTGGCATGCCTGTCAAAAGGAGTGAAGGACAGGCTCATGACAATGTGATTGCCACTTGCAGAAAAACTCCATGCCATCATCATCAGTGCCTATGTTCCCACCATGACAAACCCTGATGAAGTCAAAGAAAAATTTTATGAAGATCTAGAGACCTTATCGTTAATGTGCCAAAAGAGTTCAAGCTTATAATTCTGGGTAACTTTAATGCTAGAGCAGGCTCAGATTACCAGACTTGGCAAGGAGTCCTAGGGGGGAATGGAGTTGGAAACAGCAACAGCAATGGTCATTTACTACTGAAGACTTGTGCATCACATGACCTTCTTATTACTAATATTGTTTTCCACTTACTAAACACAATAAAACTTCATGGATGCACCCTCTCAGAGAACACTAATAGATTATGTGATTGTAAGGAGAAGAGACAGACATGGGATAAGAGTGACAAAGGTAATGTGTGGTGCAGAGTGCTGGACTGATTGTAGACTTATCCTTTCCAAGCTAAATACTCACATTCATCAAAAGCACTGACCCCAAGGCAAAATGGCTACCAGAAGAATTAATGTCAACAAATTAGAGCTCTTCTCTGGGTGTGAACAGTTTGCTGCTGACTTGGAGGGAAAGTTGAACCAACACACAGTTGGCAACAATGGAGCAGAAAAGGAGTGGGTAGCTCTCAGAGATTTGGTGTACAGCACTGCACTTGTTCATCTGGGTCAGAACATTCACAAACACCAAGACTGGTTTCATGAAAATGATGGGGAAATTCAGAAGCTGTTAAATGAAAAATGAGAACTCCACAGGATTTACCAGCAGGATAGTTCATCCACCTCTAAGAAGGCAGCATTTAATTCCATCAAAAGCAAAGTACAAGCAAAAGTTAGAGAGATGCAGGTTCCTGGCTCAGTAAGAAGGCAGACGAAATTAAATTTTATGTTGATAGTAACAATCCAAAGGGCTTTTATGATTCCCTGAAAGCTATTTATGGACCAAAAATCTGTGGTGCATCACAACTACTCAGTGCTGATGGAGTCACATTGATTATTGATAAGGACATCATCCTAGAGAGATGGGTTGAACACTTCCATAGTGTTTTCAACAGACCGTCATCAATCAATACTGAGGTCATTGACGATTTACTGAGGTAAATTACCTGAGGGTTGTTGTCAATCCCTCCTTAGCTGAACTTCCAACTGAAGAAGTTTTGAGAGCCATTAGGCTCCTTTCATGTGGAAAAGCACCTGGTGCTTATTCTATTCCAGCTGATATTTACAAGATAGGGGGACCATTGCTCATACAAAAGTTGACTGAAATTTTCCAGGAGGAGATTATCCCCCAGAAGTTCAAGGATGTCTCTATTGTCCATCTCTACAAGGGTAAAGGGAATAGTTTGTCATGAGACAATCACAGCGGGGTCTCTCTCTTGGTCATTGCTGGCAAAATTCTTACTAGAGTCCTCTTTAATAGGCTGATCTTTCACCTGGAAAATGGTCATATACCTGAGAGCCAGTGTGGCTTCAGAAAGGGCCAAGGAACAATCAATATGGTGTTTGGTGGCTGACAGCTCCAGAAGAAATGCCAGGAACAGAACAGAGGTCTGAAAACAACGTGTGTAGATCTGACTAAAGGCTTTGACATTGTTAGTCATGAGGGCTTGTGGGAAGTTATGTCAAAATTTGGTTGCCCAGAGAAGTTCATCAAAATTGTACACCAATTTCATGATGGCATGTTTGCCTGGGTTCTGGATAATGGACAAAGCTCTCGTGCTTTCCCAGTCACCAATGAAACAGGGCTATATGCTTGCTCCCATGCTTTTTAGCATGATGTTTTCAGCCATGGTGACAAATGCTTTCAATGAGGATGAACACGGCATCAAGGTCAACTACCATACTGATGGTAAGTTCTTCAATTTGAAAAGTGGAGGGAGTGTTGGTGCATGATTTTCTTCTTGCAGATGATTGTCCACTCAGTGCAGGCTCTGAAGCTGAGATACAACCAAACATAGATCAATTTCCTGCTGCCTGTGCTAATTTTGGTCCAACAATTAATACCAAAAAAACACAGGTACTCCATCAGCCACCACCACACCATCCATACATGGAACCATCAGTTGCAACGATTGGAGAAGTTTTGAATGCTTTGAATAAACTCACTTATCTTGGTAGTATACTTTCCAGTGATATACACATTGACAATGATGTTGATGCATGCATTGCCAGAGCTAGCTCAGCATTTGGGAAGCTCCAAAGAAAAGTTTGGGAGAGAAGAGTAATTAGACTGACTACCAAATTGAAGGTTTACAGAGCTGTTGTGCTGACCTCATTGTTGTATGCCTGTGAAAAATGGACAGTCTACCAGTACCATGTCAGGAAACTGAATTGTTTCCATTTAAACTGTCTTAGGAAGATTCTGAGAATCACTAGACAGGATAAGGTACCAGACACTGAAGTCCTTGCTCGAGCTGAACTGCCAACCATTCAAACAATGCTTCAGATAGCACAACTCTGATGGGCTGGCCACATTGTTTGAATGCCAAATGTATGCTTGCCAAAAAGACTATTTTATGGAGAACTTGCATGAGGCAGGTGATCCCATGATGGCCAGAAGAAACGATGCAAGGACACTCGCAAGATATCTCTCAAGAACTTTGGATTTCACTGTGCAACATGGGAGGCACTGGCACAGGACTGCTACTCATGGCTTGCCCACATAGGAAAAGGTCCTGTGCTCTTTGAGCAAAGCAGAACTGAGACAGCACAAAGTAAACACAGGAGGCGCAAATTTGGGATATTCACCCCAAATATTCACATGGACTATCTGTGCCTAACCTGTGATAGAGCATTCCAAGCTCGTATTGGTCTGAACAGCCACAGTCAGACACACTGAAATTTCACTTTACGGTGGTGATCTTCTTCGAAGATGAGGGACCACAACCAACGAAGCAATCTACATTTCAAGCACAGGGCACTGGGAGGATGGATGGTGGTGCCCTCAAGAGTAACAGAGAAGTAGGACTCTGTGCTGGTTCCCCCTCCCCCTGCCTTCTTTTGAACTGATCCACTTCCTTCTTCTGGCTTGGTGACCTGTGGTATCCTCTTGCCATAATGCTGCTTTGTGTTTTTCACTTGTTTACTCAGTTAACCAACAGACATCCTCTCAATCTTGGCTTATTCTAGTGACATATTCATCTTGGTTTATTATTTGGAAAATTCTAGTTCTAAGTCATGCCCCAGATTTACCTGCATGCTACCCTGAATGGTCTTGTTCCCTGTCTGTACTTATTTTATAATAAGTGATTTTGTTCTGTGACTACTCTTTCAACCAAAGTAAATGACAGCAGATATTCCCTAAGACTTACAGTGGCTGAAAAATTAGCCCCTCAATGTGCTACTTTGTTGTAATCTTTCCTAAATTTAACTGGGCTGATCCTAAAATTGCAGAAACATAGTTCTTCACTGAGTTCATAATCCAGGCTTTCTAACTGTCAAAATAGAGTTTTTGCTCTTCTGACAGAGCTTTCAAGAATTCATGCTCAGTTTCATATCAAGATGAAACATTAAAGCAGGACGTTTGTGGAACCACTCTGTAGGGGGATGGTTCACCTCTCACAGATATGTGTAGGAATGCCTAACTATTTTTTTGGAATTGGGTTAAGAGGATTAATGATGTTATCTGTAAAGGACTTGGAGCAGTTTTGAAGAAATTGTTACATTTAATGGGCTGTTTTGGGAGGTCTTCCTCCCTTCCTTCCCCCATCTGATAAAGATTGGATGTGAGTTGGAGTGAATTTTAGAGATTGGAGGACTACTTAGTAGATTCTATTTAAGGCACTGGCTAGACAAGATGTTCTCTGACATCCCCTCTAACTCTGACATTCCCTGATTCTGGGTAGATGTACAATGAAAGGTTACTTGTGAGCCAAGTAATGAGGGAGATGAAATAGGTCATTCGTGACTTTCATTTTTTTTATCCCTTTCCTATTTCTTAAGCTGGTGTTGATAAACCTAAGAAATTAAGGAAAATTCCATCATATTATATGGCTTCATCAGGTTTTTTTGATGAATTTTCTGCTATTGCACCAGGTCTGTGCTTCAGTAGAAAGCATTTTCATGTTAACTAGATTCCAAAGGTTCCCCTCCAATGTGGTTGGTGGTTGATCTCCTGAGTCTTCGATGACATCACCCTGTAAAGTGAAATTTCAGTGTGTCCGACTGTGTCTGATAAGACTTATATGAGCTCAAAATGCTCTACCACAGATTGGGCATGGATAGTCCATGTGAATATTTGGGGGATATCCCCAATTTGCACAATCTGTGTTTAATTAGTGCTGTCTCAATTCTACTTTCCTCAAAGATCACAGCACCTTCTCTGATGTGTGCCAGTGTCTCCCATGTTGCACAGTCAAAGCCAAAATTTTTGAGAGCTACCTTGAGAGTATCCTCGTATCGTTTCTTATGGCCTCCATGTGATTGCCTGCCTCATGCAAGTTCTCCATTAAAAAATGGCTTAAGGTTGTCTCATACATTCCAGTATATCTACAAGTGCCCCCCTGGTAGAATGGAAACTTCATGAGGTCAGGGACTGTTTCTCTTTCTGTGTTTTTGTGTTACCAGTCTAATCCAAGTGTCCAGCACATAATAGTGGCTCAATATATATTGATTGAATTGAATTTTAATGGCATAAACTTTGGTATTCTCAGTTTGGAACAGCCCAGCCCAAGTACTTGGTAAATGCTTATTTAATGTGATGGTGGTGGTGATGATGATGATAGCATCTGTGCAATACAATGCCTTACATCATGTCGTAATCATAGGATCATGTATTTAGAACTGGAGTTAAGTTCAACCCTTTCATTTTACATATTAGGAAACTGAGGTCCAGAGAAGTTAAATGACTTGCCTAAAGTAAGTATCTGAGGTACACTCAAGTCTTCCCCACTCCAAGTCCAGAACTCTATCCATCATGGCATCTACATACCCAGTGGATAAAATAATTTGAGGAATGAATCTCTTATGGTGGGATTTCAGGGCAGTCCCAAGGGTCGGTATTTTTGGTCTACTAATGTCTTCCAAGAAACACTGAACCGCAACAGGAAAACACAGGTCCTAGCAGCCTGATACTGTATTGAATATGCCTTCTTTTAATCCTCTTGACTCTAATCCCCTGCTGTGATTTTATAAGCCAGCCTATGAAACCCGAGTTTCTTCATGCAGCAATTCTGAGCAAATTCAATCTTCAGGCCTCACTTTATCATAAACATGGGCAGCCATGAGAAACATTTTGTTGTTTCTTTGAAAGAACTGACAGTTCTAGTTTTATAACTAGTGTAGACAGCCTCTGTATGCATTCCTTTATCTGTAGCCACTGGATTCCATTCTCCAGTTCCCCAAGGTCCCATGGAAAACCTAGAGTCTAAGCTGTAATATTCAATCAATCAAATTTGTATTTAAAAGCTTCTTTCCTAAGAGTGCCCTGGAGTGCCCTACCTGGATAACAAGATACTCATACACACAGTCCAAAAGACAGCTCTCTTCCAGTTAAAAACAAGCAGCTGAGATGTAGTTGGGAAAACTGAAGGTTCAGTCCAGTGTTTAAGACCTGCAGTTAGGGTTCTGCTGCACAACTAAGGTTGAGAGATCTTGCTCTTGGGTGGTGTATGACCATGATGATAGAAAAGAAAAGTTTACTGAGGGCACAAGACTCAGCTGTGAGGAAAGGATGCCTGGAGAATGGGGGTGCCTAGGAAATGGGGTACACATTTGATGCAGGAGCATACTGTCTATTTCACTGGGAGAATTTCACCTTTGTTACCTTAGTCTAATAAATACCTGCAGGTGCCCCACTTGATAAATGAGTTATTGAGGAGATGCACATGTATCACTTTTGTAAACGGAGAAAAAGTTTAGTTACATGGTTCAGGGTGTGTGTATGTGTGTGTTTGTGTGTATTTGTGTGTGTATGTGTGTGTGTTTGGCAGAGGAGGGTTGTGTTGCGTGTGGTTTGTCCTGCATTCTTGTCATCAGGGACATGACAAGCAATTGATTTTGATTTGAGTGAGGGAGAGGATACATAAAAATGCCCCAAATGAGTTCTTTTTTAAAAAACAAAGAAATGAATACTTTATTATACTCATGACACTTCATCTGTGCCTTGGCACTGGCTGTGCCCATGTCTGGAATATTCTCCTTTCTGGTCACTGTCACTTATAGAATTTGCTGGCTTTTATGATGAACATGAAAAAGTCAGGCAGATAGGACATTCTACCACTGTGAGATGCTTTTACAAATATTTTAGATTTATTTTAAATATTATTTTCTTTTAAAATTTTGAGTTCTAGATTCTTTTCTTCCCTCCCACTACAATATATCAATTACACATGGGAAATCATTCAAAACATGTTTCCATAATAACAATATTACAAAAAAGTAAGAAAAATAAAGGGAGAAAATTATACTCCAGTTTGAAAACAGGGGGAAGGGGATGAGAGGGGGGATAATACAAGGGACAGCAGGTTGGGAAAGTGGTCATCAGAAACAAACACTTTTGTAGAGGGACAGGTCAGAGGAGAGAATAGAATAAATGGAGGGTAGGATAGGATAGAGGGAAATATAGTAAGTCTTTCACAACATGACTGTTACGGAAGTGTTTTGCCTGACTGCACATGTATAATCCTTATTGATTTGCTTGCTTTCTCAATGAGGGTGGGTGGGAAGAGAATGTGGTACTTAAAGCTTTATAAATGAATGTTAAAAATTGTTTTACACATTTAGTTAGGAAATACAATATATAGGCAATGGTGTATAGAAATCTATCTTGCCCTACAGGAAAACAGAAGGGGGGGGTGATAGAAGAGAGGGTAGATTGGAGGAAATGGTAGCCAGAATACATGTTGTTCTGAGGTGGGGGGGGTAAATGTTGAAAACTGAAAATAAGTAAATTTAATTAGAAAAAAAAGAGTAGCCAAGTGTTTCATGGTTAATCATCATAACAACATTGCTGTTAGGTGCACAATGATCTCCTGGTTCTTCTCACTTCATTTTGTATCAGTTTGTATAAGTCTTGCCATGTTTTTCTAACCTCCCTACCCTTGTCATTTCCCACAACACATTACTACTTCATCATAATCATATAATACAAATTGTTCAGCCATTTCTCAATTGATAGGCATTTTTTCAATTTCCAGTTTTTTACCACAACAAAAAGTGCTTATAAATATTTTTTTTTGCACAAAGAAGTCCTTTTTTTTATCTGTTTGGATACAAACCTAGTAGTGGTACTGCTAGGTTGAAAGATATGCACAGTTTTATGACCCTTTGATTCCAGTTCCAAATCGTTTTCCAAATGGTTGGACCAAGTCACTACTCCAACATTTCATCCATGTACCAATTTCTCCCTTATCTGCTCTAGCTTTGCCATTACTGATACATTTGAAGTTTTATCTCAAAGTTATTTCAATTTTCCTTTCTCTAATCAATAGTGATTTAGAACAGTTTTATATGATGATAAATTTGATTCTTATGAAGATTGACTTCATTTCCTTTGATAATTAATTGGGGAATAGCTCTTTTTAAAAATCAATTCGATGCAGTTTTATATTCAGTATATATTTGAGAAATAAGGCATTTATCAGAGAAATTTGGTATAAATTTTTTGATATTACTTCATTGCCTATGGTATCTTAAAAAAATGTAGCTTCCTTGGTGATCTCTTAATTGGATCTATTTTTGCTTTTCCTTCACCTGAGATCATGATTTGCTGCTCATGTTTTTTTTTTTTTAACCACATTAGATTGTTGAACCACATTAGATTCCGCTTCAGCCTTTTATTTTAACTTTATAGGTGTCTTTCTGCTTCAAGTGTGTCTCATAAACAACCTATTATTGCTTTCTGGTTTCTAATGCATTCTGCTATCAGCTTCCATTTTATGGGTGAGTTCATCCCATTCACATTCATAGTTATGCTTATTACCTGTATTTCCCTCCATCCCATTTTCTTCTGTTTCTCTCTCTCTCTCTCTCTCTCTCTCTCTCTCTCTCTCTCTCTCTCTCTCTCTCTCTCTGTTTCTCTCTCTCCTACTATTAAAAAGTACTCTCTTTTTTCTTCCCATCCTTTTCCTCTTTTGGATAACTTAGATTTCTATACACAACTCTGTATGTGTGTGTGTGTGTGTGTGTGTGTATATTTACTCTTTAAATCAATTCCTATAAGAGTGAACTTCAAGCATTGTCCTGTGAGATGCTTTTGATGCACTCTGAGTTGTCCTCAAAGCTGGCTCTCCATATGGTGATTTGTGGAGTAACCCTAGGACATGCCCCCCAGAATCTCCTCAACAAATATATTCCAGTGCTGAAGACTTGAAGCATTAGCATCCTTTGCTTCAAGACAGTCTGCAGCAGTGAGTACTTTGTTAACTTCTCCTACATGCACAGAGGTGTTTGAGTTGTTGCCATGAAAGCAAAGGTGACCATGAATTACTCCTGCAGAGATTAAGCTTTTGTCAAGTGGGAAGTCCAAGCCCGAGGGAGGAGCTGTCCACAGCTGAAAATTGAACAACATTCACTTCAGAAACTGGAGGTCAAGATGACGGATCCTTTGCACCACGTCAGTCAGATTAGGAAGCAGAGTTGCAACACCCTGACTCTGTTGCAATAAACAGAACATTTTAAGCCTAAGGACATTACAATGCCCTCCCCCCCATCTCTCCATAGTCTTCTCTTTGTTGATGTTGCTGTTCAGTATGTCCAACTCTTCATGACTCCATTTGGTGTTTTCTTAGCAGAGACACTGGAGTGGTTTCCAGTGTCACTTCTCCAGCTCATTTTACAAATGAGGAAACTGAGGCACACAAGATGAAGTGCCTTGCCCATGGTCATACAGCTATTTGAACTCAAGAAGATGAGTTTTCCTGATTCTAAGCCCAGGGCTCTATCCATAGCACCATTTACCTGCCCCTTTCTCCTCTTTGATCTTAGGTATTTATTTTAGATTTAAAGCCCCGAGTTGGTGAAATTTCTGCCATTTAGGCAAAGGTTTGACTCTGTTTTAATTTGTATTTATCTCTATTTAACTCTTGTCCTTCTTGTACTTGAGGCAAGATTTAGATTTCCAGAAACATTTGGGTAATGAATGAACAGATTATATACAGTGTCTGAGGATGGATAGACTTTGGGAGGGAAATTTGGAGAAAGAGAAGACTTCTTTTAATGAAACTTTTCTTGAGTTTTGACTGGTGCACATACCTGGTGGCATCAGACCCAGTATTGTTCCTGGAGAAATTGTCCTCCTCCACCTCTCCCTCCTTGGCAATAACCCAGACCTACCTTCTCTTTCTCATTTTTCTGGCTGGTCCTGGGTTATAGGTTCTATATAGGCTTAACTTTGTGTGACTGTTCTCCATTCTTCTAGTCTGTAAGTGCTGATAGCTCCTCCTTTACACAAATTCCTCAGGATGTGACAAGGTCTCTCACACAATGGCTTTGATTGATATAGGGAATTATACAGGCCTAGTTCCTATTTAATTCTGATACATTCAATGAAGAAATGCTTTTATCTAGCATTATTGTTATTTAGTTATTTTTTCAGTCTTTGTAGCCCCCTTTGAGGTTTTTCTTGGTAAAGATACCAGAGTTTTTAGCCATTTCCTTCTCCAGCTCATTTTTACAGATGAGGAAACTGAGGCATACAGGGTAAAGTGACTTGCCCAGGGTCACTCAGTTAATAAGTGTCTTCATGTCTCTCATGAAGAGAAGTCTTCCTAGTGTCAGGCCCTCACTGCACTGCACCACTGCATGGCTGCTTGGGCTGACTCTACTGCTTAGAGCATCTTGGTGGTGCACTTGGGGCAGCTAGGTTGTTCCCTGGTGGCATTAACATTGGATTCAGCTGCCTTGCTGAGGGTTGGTCCTGGGCTCTAGCTCCTCAGCTTCTCCCACTGCAGAGGTGAATCCAAAGGAACACTGTGCATTTCCTCTGAGAAGTCATTATTATTCTATCAACTTGCTGCCAGTCACTCAACTAGCATTTATTAAGCTCCTACTATATGCAAGGCACTGTATGAAGTGCAGAAGATACTTGTACACAGCTATGTGGCTCAGTGAATAGATCACTGAATTTGGAATTAGGAAGACCTGAGGTCAAATCTTGCCTCAGACATTAGCCTTGGGACCTTGGCCAATTCATTTAACCTTTATTTGCCTTATCTGCAAAATGGGAATGATAATAGCATCTCATTCCCAGGGCTGTTGTGAAAATCCAGGGTGATAATGATTGTAAAATGCTTAGCTCAGCACAAGGTTCCTAGTGAGTAGCATATAACGTTTGACGTTTTGCCAGTATCCTTGGTGATCCAGCTCCCTTGGAGTACACGGTTCCCCATTGCTTCTTGATTCATTCACAACTTGAACTGTTCAGAGGTTGTGAGGTACCTTGACTCAACAGAAATGTGTTCACGCATGATAGAGAACAGGGAGATTATTAAGGCCAAAAAGATGTATATGGGCATGAGGCACAGAGAGGTTAAGTCATTTGCTCCAAATCGCATGGCTAGTATGTGTCTGAGGAAGGATCCAGAGTCTTATTCACCATGCCAGTTTGCCTTCTGAAGAGATGAAGCCCTTAACTCTCCCCTTGCATAGAGGAAGTTGAGCCTATGGGGTAGATGAGAGATCTGCTGCAGAGTCTTGGGATCACAGATCTCGGGTTAGAAGTGACCTTAGATTCAATTTCAGCCATTCATTTTACAGATGAAGAATGGCTACTAAACAAATTAGTCATTACAGATTACATTGTGTGTGTGGGGAGGGGGGAGGAGATAAGTGATAGGGGGAAAAATTGTGATTTGATCTTGGATCTGCTAATACCAAAGAAAATGCTTTTTTGTTTTATCTCAGGATGATTGTATGGGATAAGGGTCAAAAGGCTGGGAGCCTTTGTCCAAAGGCTTTTAATTCTGGGCTAAGGATTTGAGCATTGCTCCAACGGGTGTATACTTGAGTTTCTAACACATATCAGACATTTAATTTTGATATTCCTCACTGGAGAGGCAACACTGAATAACATTTAGAGAGTTGGTTTCCAAGTCAAAAAGCCCTGGGTTCAAGTCCAATTTCAGATGTACATTGACTGAGTGACTGGTCAAATTCCTTAAACTCTTGGTGCTCCAAGTAACTCTCTGAGAGTACTGGGGGCCTAAAAGTGCTGACTCAAATTGGTTAAGAGTGGATTTCCTCAAAAGAAATCACTGATCTGGACAAAACAACCAAGTCCCTGTTGGTGCCTCAACAAAAGACAATTGCTTGACCCAGCAGGAGGTTTTTGCTTTATCTGACACACAGTAGGTGGAATAAATGTGCTTCTCTATCTCTCCTTCTCCTAACAGGGGCTCCTCAGTCCCTACACTAAGAAAGGTGGCAAGCCACTGATGGAGACCTTTGGTAGCAGCTTTCTTCATGAGCACTGGGAACGTGAAATGAGTGTCAGAAGCCAGGCTCCCATGAGGTAATCACTGTCATCTGGAGGAAGAGATAAAGTAAGCTATTATATGCCTTCCCAGTTGACAGTTGACAATTTGCTTTTAGAACAGGCAGGAGATTGTTCAAGTGCTTTTAACAACATGTTACCAGATGAGGACAGAATCAAGGAATTATAAAATTCCAGAGCCAGGAAGGGTCTTAGAGACCGACTTCCTTCCTGCTACCTGCCCTGGCTCCACTCCTGGATAGAGACCTTCTGGATCTGCATTTTGTGAGAGAACCCGGACATACTCACTTGGACTCATATTTTTCTCCAGGACCAACTCAGTCTCCACCAGCTTTTCCAGCTTCTATGTCTGGGTCTTCCTTCCTGTTAGAATGTAAGTGTGAGTCCTCGAGGGGAGAGACCAGTGTGCTTCTTTGTATTTAGATCCCTGTGTTTGGAACAGTAGCTGCCATATAATTCAGGATTTATATCGTATCTCTCTATCTCTGTCTGTCATCAAACCTCTGTTTGGGCAGGCACATCCCCATCGTTTCCCTGACAAGGACTTTCCAGTAAATATGGAGATTCCAGGGCAGCCTTTCTTGCTATCAGACAGTTCTCAGCTCATTGTTGGGGAGTTTTCGTTATGTAAATTTGAAATTCATTCCTCTGCAACTTGACCCCATTGGCCCTGGCTCTGTTGTCAGATACGATGTAGGACAAGCCTAATCCTCTCTGCTAGGATAGCTCTTCCAACCCAAGGCTGCCACCATGCCACCCTCTCCCACCCAGATCTTCTTTAGGATAAGAATTTCTGGGACACTTTCCTTGTGTAGAATTGTTACTGCTCCCTTCAGGTTGAACTGCCTATCTCTGCAGGTACACCAGCTTGTCAATGTCCTTTTCAAAATGTGGTGCCCAGAGATGGCAGCCATGTTTTAACTCTGAGTGGAGCAGGACAGAACCCAGAAGTGCCATTTTCTCCTCTTTTTTTTCTCGCTTCTATTCATGCAGTCGAAGGTGGCTCTGGTTTCTTTTTGACTACCATGTCACTCTATTGACTCATAATCAGACTGTAGTTCCCTTAAACCTTCCAGTCTTTTTCACACATCTAGTCACACCTCCAAGATCATATCTTGGTGTACTTTGATTTTACTGCCAAAATTTATGACTTGAAATTTATGTTGATTACATTTTATGTTATTTGATTTGGCCCAATGTTCTAGCCTGTTGAAATCTTCAGTCTTTTATTGAGTGTGTTAGCTGTCTTTTCAAGTCTCACTGTCATCTGAAAATTTGATAAATTTGACATCTGTGTCTTCATTTAAGTCATTGATCAAAATAATAAAGAAGATAGGACTGAGGACAGATCTCTGTAGCACTCCACTAGAGACTTCTTTTCAGGTTCATATCTACCTATTAATTGGCATTCTTCGTGTTTGACAATGAGACTAATTCTGAATCTATTTAATCTGACTGTTCTTCAGCCCACATTTTTCCATCTTGTCCACATGACAAGCCTGAGACCAAGGAGAAATTTTATCAAAGCCTTGCTGAAATCTAGGTATCTTATGCCTATGATATTTTTTAAAGATTTTCTGGCATAGGAACTCTATAAAAAAGGAAATGAATTTGAGATTTGGTGTGGGACAGTAGAAAGAATTCTGAAGCAGTGGAAACCTCTGGCTCTGGAGAGCACTAAGATTCACATTCTGGTCCTCTGACTTCTTGCCTTTGTGACTAGTCAAGTCACTTGCCTTATAAGTTTTTCTTTAAAATGTGGGTTTTGGACTAGCTGACCTCTCAGCTTCCTTTCAGCTCTGAGTCCACATGTCTGGCATGACTAGTTAATTACTGCTTATATTCATAAAATCTTAGATTTTTTACACTGCATTACATTCCCAATAACAAGCATATATTGTGAACCTGTCGAATGCTAGATGTGGGGGTGTCAAAGACAAAAATGAGAGAGTCCTTACAGTCAAGGAGTTGAATGAGAGTAGAAAATAGATAAGGAGAAATGATAGATAATAAATGAATGGATAAATAGATAAGTAATAGATGGATAAATAGATGAATATGGAGATGGACATATGAATGAATGGATAGGTAGATTGATGGAGGATAGATAGATGGATGAACAGATAGATAGATGGAGAGATAGGTAGATGGATGATAGAATATTAAACACTCCCTATGGACTAAGCATTGTGCTAAGTATTGGAGATACAAATAGAATGAAATGAGAAGACAGTCCTTCTCAAGGTGCCTATATTATATTGGGATAAGATAACCCATCCTGGTGAGCCACTAGTCCCTGGCCCTCAAAGGAGAGGGAATGATACCTTGATAGAGATAAGTTGGATGGCAAAGAGGTAGAGAAGTCTTTAGGACAAGGCAGATCAAGCATGAAGGGAGCATGACTAGAAGCCCTCCTGAAAGAGTGGTCAAGGCTGGAACATGCCTCAGGGCAGGGGTTCCTCAGGAGTAGGAAGGCAGTTGAAGGGATGGAGGTAACAAAATTGGGAGAGTAAGTTGATGGGAAGTGAGACAAGCATAGCTAGAGACCAGCCTGGCCCTGTGATTCTATCAGTGAGGACACTCCACCTACAATTTCCAGCACCTTCTCTCAAACTTTTTATCCTAGAGAGCTGCTTAGAGCACTGCAAAGTTAAATGACTTGCCTAGGGTCACACAGCCAATATGTATTAGAAAGAGGACTTGAACCCAGGTCTTTCTGATTATTAGACCAACTTTCTATCCAATATGCCTAACCCATAAATATGCATATATCTCTGTGTGTACACACACTATATTTATGTATATCTATCTATCTATCTATCTATCTATCTATCTATCTATCTATCTACACATGTGCACATTTATGTTACATATATTGTATTATGCAAAAAAGAAAAAGTAATAGCCTGTAATATAGAGAATTATTTTCCTCATGAGGAAACTGAAGCTCTGAGAGATCCATTTAGTCTCTCAAGTTTGCTGTAGGAACCCATGAAGTAGTAGAGCCTGGACTAGTCCAGGTCTGCTGACTCGGTGCCCAGGCTCCTTTCCAACATTCCACACTGCCTCCAAAAGTGCTGGCACATATTTTCTCCTGTGGTGCCATCTGGCAAGTGTTGAGTTTTTGTGTCAAGGACTCTACCACTGTAGACCTCCAAGATGGCGCAAATGACTGCCAGAGGCATTTGGATTCTCCTTTCTTTGTCACTCCTCCCTCCCCTGATCTTTCACCCCCTGCTTCACCCTGGGCTCCGCCAGTGCCTTCTCTTGTCCCTCCACCCTCCCACCTCCTACTGACCATTCTTGCTGATGCTAAGGTCTCTGAACATCAAACTGTGCTCTTTGGTAGATGGCTGTACTTAAAATTTAATAAGTAATAAATTCCCTGCTCAGATGAATCAAGAAAATGCATGTTATGAAGAAGCCATTACTGGAGGTGAAAAACTCACAAGTAGATACCCCTGGCCTACAGTAGCCATACACCCACTTACTAACACCAGATAAAGCAGAAAATGAGGCTGCCCTCTCAGGACCTTTGATATAACTGAGGAAGATGCATGAAACCGAAGAAGAATGCTGTGCTTCGGCCCAGCCCCAGCCGGAAGAGAGAGCTCCTATGAAAGGGGGTGCAGGTCTGGAGCTCAGTTCTTGCCTAGCCTTTATTTACCGAATGGGCGTGGTCTCAGACAAACTGAGACCTGGGGGAGACCTTAGCTTAAAACGGTCAGTCTCCCACTGCATCCGGGGCCATCACAAGTTGTCCTGACCTGTGTCTCACCACTGGACTCTGAATGACCCAGGAAGGGAAAAGGAGGCCAGTGACTGCACAGCCCTCTCTCACATCCAATTCTCTCATGAGTCAGGACAACGCCCTGCGGATGTCATTGGTGCTCTCTGAGAATGAAGGGTGAGTAACAACAAGTTTCCAATGGGAGGAAAGATTTGCTCTTTGTCGAGCCCAGTGGGGGCGTGGTCATCGGGGGGGCCATTAGCGAGTTCAGGTGGTGTTTGGGAATAGCTGGGAGAAAGGCAAATCATCTTACACTCAGATGTTCCCTGCACTCTAGAGCTTTTATCTATTGGGTTCCTTTGGATAGGGTTTATGCTGTGAGGGATAATAGCAGGGTATAATGGGAAAATGCTGGCTCTGGAGTCAAGGGCCTGGGTTCCAATCTTGCTCTTGAAGATTACTACCTATATACTCCTGAGCAAGTCACATATCTCCCTGGTCCTCACTTATCCCTCATCCATAAAAGGAGAGGGTTGGATAATATGGCCTCTGATGTCCCCTCAAGTTCTGAATCTGTGGTTGTCCAGTCTGGCTGCTGTGTTTTACAGACTATGAAACTGAGACCCAGAGGATCCCAGTGAGACATAGCCAATAAATGGATAATCTAGCACTTGAATTCAGGTCTGGTGAATCCAAATTCACTGGTCTTTGCTCTGCCTTTCAGAGGCTCCCTGACTTATGGAACCAGAGGTCTTGTATAGGAAGCTGGAAGGGACCTTCAAGGTCATGAAATTCAATCCCCTCATTTGACAGAGGAAGCTGAGGCAGAGATCAAATGACTTGCCCAGGGTCACACAGCTTAGTAAGTGGCTGAGGCTGAATTTGAACTCAAGTAGTCTTGACTGCCTGTCTGGTGCTCTACCTGCTAGGCTTCCTCACTGGCTCACTCTTTTTGGTTTTAGAGATGGACCAAATGGAGGAAATAGTACTCTTGCCTTTGTTTTCCTGGAGCTTCTTTCCCCTCCCATACCAGCACTACTCCCCAGGTCACAGCTGCTGTCTTTGATTCTTATTCTTTGAAAAAATAGTCTGAAACATGCTTCTGTGAATCAAAGCTGGGAAGTCATTCTTTGTTCCTGGCACCATCTCAGGTTAATTTTCTCACTTTGGTTTCCTTGTTCCCATCTCCACTAACTGTCTCTTATAAGAAACAGGTGGGAATAACCAGAGAGTATCTAAAGAAATGGAGAGCACTGAGCTTCTCTTGAATTAGGGAAATGGGTTGAACCTGCAGCAGCCTCTGCTTACAGCACCCTTTCCCACTTTGATCTGGCTCTTTGCCTTAATCAAACTTGCTTTCCTTAGAAATAGCTCGATTTCATTTGAAGTATGTGTTACCCCAGCCATCCCATGGCCATTTGCCTTCCTGTTCCTTGTTCTTAGTTGACAATTTGTCATCGTGGTTATAGGTATCCAGGACAGAGCCAGGAAGAGATGAGCTCAGCCCCTCCCTGTACCACCATAGTCAGAGGCTGCATGGCCCTGAGCACTATGATTTGGGCAGCTTCTGAAGCCTACAAGCTGCATCCTCTGGGCTTAGTTCAGTAGCTGGCACGCAGTAGATACTAGATCACTATGTGTTGATTGTCTGATTCCTGGAGTTTTGATTGCTTGTTCATGTAAATGAATTAATTCTTTTCTCTGACTTTGTGTGGTGTGGGATAGAAATGGGTATGAAGATGGCTCAAAGAAACCACTTGGACCTGAGAATTGTCCTATCCCCATGAGTTGATATATCCACTGTTTATGAGCTGTGCAAATGGCCATTGGGCTGTTTGTCCTTGGTTCTAAAGCACAGGTAGGAGGAATGCTTGGTATGTATATGGTGAGAGGCATTTTTCCACTGGTAGGAGTTAGATGGGATGGTCTTCCAGTTTGGTAATTCAATGACTCTGTGATCCTATCACTTAGCCTGATGAATCAGGTTCATTGTTCCTTGACTTTAATGTGGAAAGACAGCCAGAAGAGACTTAGTCATTGCATTCTGATGGGGCGCCATCAGCCCTCAATGACTTCCAGACAGATCTTGTGACTGTGTAATCCAAGAATTGTGGAAATCTGGTTTTTGTAGCTGGCCAGAGATGCAGGGGGCACAGCTGTGGGCTTTTGGACACCCCTTCCCCCTTCACTCCAACTCTTTAATGACTTTTCAAATGAGACATACCAGCCAACTGAATTAGCCTATTTGGTATCATGTGCCCTTGGAAGCTTTAATCCATGGAAACTGAGGAGAGGCTCTTCCTGGAGTGGGAGCTCAGAGGTGAGAGACTACAAGCTGTTGTCCACCATCCAACTCTAGGGTCAATTGTTGACTTGCTTTTGCTAGACCAAATTGATAGCCAAGAGATAGCCAATTGTTGACTTGCTTTCACTAGACCAAATTGGCAAAAGGCCCTCCTGTTTGTCTCTTTTGCAACATCATCTTTTCAATTCAGTTCAAAAGGCATCTATGAAACACCTATCATATGCCAGGCACTACGCTATGGGCTGGAGATTCAAAAACAAAATAATACCTTCCTGCCCTCAAGGATCTTACATTCTACTGAGAAGAGCCAGTCCATACACTGATAGACAAATATAACATTATGTGTTAATTAATACATTTCAAGTAATACTGGTAAGGGGACTGTCACCACATGGGGACAAACACAAACAGCTCTCTGTGGGAAGAGCCACTCGAGCTGAGCCTTGATGGCAGCTAGGCCTTCCAAGAGGTAGAAAACATTCCAAGAGGGGCCAGGCAATGATGGAGACTGCATGCTGTGTCCAAGAATCAGTACGGACCACTCAGTTTGGTCAGAATATGGAGTGCATGGTGGGGTGGGGTGAAGGATGGAGGAGGGGTTATGAGTGACCTGGAAAGTGAGTTTGGAGTCAGGCTGTGAAGCACTTTAAATGTCAGGTAAAGTAACTTGGATTTTATCCTAGAGGTGATAGGGAGAATGCCACCCCTTCCCCTAGGCTTCATTCTTGTTAAGGGAAGTGACATCGTTTGATCCAAGGTTTCAGAAATTCGATGTCCTGTCCTATCACATATTTCTATGTGCCCAGAATGGTGCTGGGAGTCATAATGGGTTAAAGAGAGAAGCAGAAGGCCCTGCTCTTGATGATCTTCCTATCTCATTGAAGAGAGGCACCAGGAAATGTTAGAATGGGCATTGGGCTTTGAGTCAGAATCCCAAGATTGAATCCTGATGTTGGCACCTATTGGTTGTGGTACTTTGGGTAGATTATTTCACCCATCCAGTCTCAGTGCCCTAACCTGGAAAACTGGGATAATGATGTTTGTGCTACCAATGTAGTAGGATGGTTAATACAGAGCTTCATCAATTTGAAAGTTCTGCAGAAACATGAACACATCTTTCCCCTGGTCATTACCTCTATTTATCCTGCCTAGAGCTTATTTGCACATATTTGTTTGCAGTCTCCCCCAAGATCGTGAACTCCTTGGGAGCAGAAACTGACTGTTGCCTTGTTTGGTACCCTCAGTAGTTAACATAGTTCCTGGTATACAGTAGGTAATTAATAAACGGTCATTTATTGAGTAGAGAAGGACACAAGATGGCTATGATTGATATTTATTTATTTATTTAACTTTTTTACATTTGTTTTCACAAAATTTTGGGTTCCAAATTTTCTCCCCTTTTTTCCCCTCCCCCACCCCAATACACCGAGCAATCTAATTTTTCCTATCTCCAATCTGCCCTCTCTTCTGTCATCCCTCCCTTCTCTTGTCCCCATCTTCTCTTTTCTCCTGTAGGGCCAGATGACTTTCTATTCCTCATTAACTGTATGTCTTCTTTCCTAGTAGCAACAACAATACTAAACAGTTGTTCCTAAAACTTTGAGTTCCAAATTCTCCCCATCCCTCCCTCCCCACCCATTCCCTTTGGGAAGGCAGGCAATTCAATATAGGCCATTTCTGTGTAGTTTTGCAAATGACTTCCATGATAGTCGTGTTGTGTAAGACTAACTGAATTACCCTCCATCCTATCCTGCCCCTCATTGTTTCTCTTTTGTCTTTTGATCCTGTCCCTCTCCAAGTGTTGACTTCAAATTGCTCCCTCCTCCCATTGCCCTCCCTTCCATCATCCCCCCCTTGCTTATCTCCTTCTCCCCAACTTTCCTATACTGCAAGAAAGATTTTCATACCAAAATGAGTATGCATTTTATTCCTTGCTTTAGTCAAATGTGATGAGGGTAAACTTATTGTTTTTTTTTCTTCTCAGCTCTCCTCTTTTTCCCTCCACTAAAAAGTCTCCTACTTGCCTCTTAAATGACATACAATTACCCCATTCCATTTCACCCTCTTTCCTCCCACTACATTTCTCTCTCACCATTTACCTTAATTTCTTTTAAGATATGGTCCCATCCTATTCAATTCACTCTGTGCTCTCTGTCTCTGTATGTGTGTGCATATGTGTATGTGTGTGTGCATGCATGCGTGTACATGTGTATGTGTGGTCCCACCAACTACCCAGATACTGAAAAGTTTTAAGAGTTACAAATATTGTCTTTCCATGTAGGGATGTAAACAGTTCACTTCTGGTAAGTCCCTTAAGACTTCTCTTTGCTGTTTACTTTTTCATGCTTCTTCTCATTCTTGTGTTTGGAAGTCAAATTTTCTTTTCAGCTCTGGTCTTTTCATCAAGAATGATTGAAAGTCCTCTGTTTCATTGAAAGACCATATTTTCCCTTGAAGTATTATACTCAGTTTTGCTGGGTAGGTGATTCTTGGTTTGAATCCTAGTTCCTTTGACTTCTGGAATATCCTATTCCATGCCTTTCGATCCCTTAATGTAGAAGCTGCTAGATCTTGAGTTATCCTGATTGTATTTCCACAATACTGGAATTGTTTCTTTCTAGCTGCTTGTAAGATTTTCTTCTTGACCTGGGAGTTCTGGAATTTGGCCACAATGTTCCTAGGAGTTTCTCTTTTTGGATCTCTTTCAGATGGTGATCGATGGATTCTTTCAATACTTATTTTGCCCTCTGGTTCTAGAATATCAGGGCAGTTTTCCTCGATAATTTCATGGAAGATGATATCTAGGCTCTTTTTTTGATCATGAGTTTCAGGTAGTCCCATAATTTTTAAATTGTCTCTCCTGGATCTATTTTCCAGGTCAGTTGTTTTTCCCATGAGATATTTCACATTCTCTTCCATTTTTTCATTCTTTTGGTTTTGTTTGGTGATTTCTTGGTTTCTCGTAAAGTCATTAGACTCCATCTGTTCCATTCTAATTTTGAGAGAACTATTTTCTTCAGTGAGCTTTTGAACCTCTTTTTCCATTTGGCTAATTTTGCTTTTGAAAGCATTCTTCTTCTCATTGGCTTTTCGAACCTCTTTTGCCAATTGAGTTAGCCTATTTTTCAAGGTATTATTTTCTTCAGCATTTTTTTCGGTCTCCTTTACCAAAGTATTGACCTGTTTTTCATACTTTTCTTGCATCTCTCTCATTTCTCTTCCCAGCTTTTCCTCCACCTGTCTAACTTGCTTTTCAAAATCCTTTTTGAGCTCTTCCAAGGCCTGAGCCCACCCGACATCCCCCTGCGATGTCTGGGGTACCGAGGCCCCGCCCTCCACATCTTTCCCTAATGGCAAGAATATGTCCTCATCTTCGTCAGATCTGAAAGTCGGGATCATTTGCATCTGTCCAAAAAAACTCTCTATAGTCTTATTTTTCTTCCCTTTTCTAGGCATTTTCCCAGCCAGTTACTTGAGTTCTGAGATTCCTGTCCACCCCCGCCTAGATCTGCCCAGCTAGTGCTTGGGGTCTGAGATTCAAATGGGCTTTTCATGGCAGGCACAGCTGCTATTCAATGGGAGCTTTAGTTCTGGTGCTGGGGTGGGGGCAGGGCCACCTCCCAGGCTCAACTCCCTCAGGGGCTTTATGCAGAAACCTTCAGAAATGGAGCGGGTGGGGCAGAGCCATCTCCCAGGCTCAGCTCCTTCAGGTGGTTTATGCAGAGACCTTCAGAAATGGAGCGGGGTGGGACAGAGCCGTCTGGCAGGCTCAGCTCCTTCAGGTGGTTTATGCAGAGACTTTCAGTAATGAAGATCCTGCCTGCTGCTGGGGGAGTCCCAGGCCACAGCCTCCGCAGCCGCTGCCACACTGCCCTGCCTCTGCTACTTCCTCCCGAGGGGGCCCGAGTCATGGAGACACTCTGCTCCCCCTCTTGGCCAGCCCAGCTGTCTCTCTCATTGACCTGTACCTTCTGTGAGCAGAGGGACCTTCCCGGCCACCGGAGGTTCCGTCCCTGAAGCCTGCTCAGGTCAGCTTCTCTGGGGCCATGGCCAGGGCAGCGCTGGGGTGGGGTCCGCTTTCTGGGGCACGACAGACCCTGGGGACGGCTCTCCAGGGCTCTCTGGAATGGAAATCTCTTCCACTATGTTTCTGCATACCCTTCAGTGATCCAGAACTACTGGGGAGCTCTTCTTACATTAATTCTATGGGCTGTGGGTTCAGAGCTCGTCCGCCCCTGATGGCTATGATTGAACAGTGAGGTGATCCTCCACGAGAAGGAACATTTCAGCACTCCTGAGAAAGTGGCAAGTGAGCTGACTGGTCCCCATGTTTACTGAGGTGCCCCAGGAGGCATTGTAGTAGAGAAGGGACTTCATTTAGGGGCAGGATTCTGGTAGAAGGTGGGATTGGGGTTGAGAGTAACATGAAGCCAGGAAGCTCAGGGGTCAGAGGGCAGGAACAAGAGCATTCCAAGCAAAGGAAGAGTTTTTGAAGGATGTAAAAAAGGAAAGTAGCATGGATTAAGTACCCACTCTGTGCCAGGTACTATGCTAAGTGCTCCACATAAATTATCTCCTTTGATCCTCGTGGGAACCCTGGGAGGCTTTGGTTTTAGGCTTGCTATGGGGAAAATCTCCCCCTGATTTGACTAGCAAAAATACATTTGGCTGCCTTAGGAGGCAGAAGGCTCTTCTCACTGCTTGTTTTCAAGCAGAGTCCAATTATGTGTTGGGTGCAGCCTAGAGGCAGTGCTAACTCAAGGACAGGTCAGACTAGATGACCTGAATGAGAGAGCCTAAATGCTCCCTGGAAGGAGCCTCAAAGGCCATCTGCTCCTGTCCCCTCATTCTACAGAAGAGGAAGAGGACTGGTCCAAAGTTAGGAAGGAAGTAGCAAAGTCAGGTTCCATGTCTCCAGATTGATGATTCCTTCCCTGTGCTGAGAGTCAGCAGTGTGTTGCTTCTCCCCCTAACTCCAGAGGAGGCTGGAGAGACAGGAGGGGCTTGGCTGAGGTCACCTGTAAGGACCCTGCCACCTGGATTGTCCTAGGTCAGCCATAGCTATAGCCTTCTGGAAGGGAGTCTGAAGTCAGGATGGTGCATGTCTTCCCCTCTCACTCACCAGTTCTTTGGACTCCTCTCTGTACCCTGAGGGTCTCAGGCCAGAGCCAGGACCACCATTCCTGAATGGTCCCAATGAATGGAAATCACAGAAAGGGAAGTTCTTCCTAAGATTCAGCTTTGGGTCACTTATATAGCAATGTCTGTGAGTTGTGTTGTAAGAAGTCATCTTGTATTCACTTGTAAGCTCTTGAGGTAGGGTTCAATTGAAATTAAGTTTGTAGAGAGCAGTACCACCAAACCAGGTGCAATGGGTCCCAAAGATCACTGATGAAGTTGCCCTGTTTGTCATGTAACTCAAATGGAATTACTGTCTGTCATCGTGAAGTGACAGACTTGATTTTTGACTGTAGGACACTTGAAAGGGACTAGGAATATACAAGTGGAATTTTTCTCGATGGAATTTGCCTCTGAATTGTGGTGCTGAGAGAGATCAACGTTTTTGTTTCATGGAGTCCTTGGTAGTCTGGTAAACCTATGGACCCCTTTCCAGAGTCACTTCTTTTTTTCTTTTAGTTTTTAAATGCATAAGGTAGAATGACAAAGGAAGCAAATTCTATTGAAATAACATAAAATATTTTAAAATGATTCATAGACATCAGATTAATGTGCTCTGACTACATTTTAATAGAAATTTTATTTATACCTTTTGTTTTGAACATTCTCATTTTTCCTAAATGTGCCTCACTCACTCACCCAGTGAATCTTCCCTTACACTAGTTGCTACCATATGTATAGCACTTTACAAATATTATTTCATTATTTCATTCATTATTTCATTTATTACCATAGCCTTGAAAAGTAGGTGCTGCTATTATCCCCTTTTTATAGTTGAAATTCAGGCAGACAGAGGTTAAGTGACTTGCCCAGGTCATACATATAGTAATGTGTCTGAACTCAGGTCTTCTTGGGTCTGGGTCCAGCACTCTGTCCACTTCATCTCTTTTTGCCTCAGTTTCTTCTTCTGTGAAATGGAACTAATGTTAACACATATTCCAGGGTTGTTGGATAGAAAAAATGAGATTATATATATATAAACTCTTTGCAAACTTTAAAATGTTATTATTATCACTATTAATAGACAGTAGTTATATTTCTGGAGTCAAGATAATTTATTATGACTATAAAATGTTTAAATTCCTTTTAGTGTTCCTTTTTATTTTCATTACTAGGCATCTTCATTCTGTATCAGATCCTACATGTCTCTCCATGGATGATCTATATAACCAGAGGCATCTGGTGGTACAGTGCACAGAATGCTATATCTGGACTCAGGAAGACTCATCTTCCTGAATTCAAATCAAGTCTCAGACACTTACTAGTTATGTGACCCTGGCCAGGTCACTTAACCTCTATCTGTCTTAATTTTCTCAGCTATTTGATGCGGATAATTATAGCACTTACTTTCAGAATTGAGGGTAAGATGGTTTCCTATTTGTAAGAAGTACTTAGCATAATGCTGACCATAGAGTGAACTCCTATAAATGCATCTTTCCTTCTTTTTCACCATTTCTCTAAGTCTTTTATATTTTTTAGCTTCTTATGGAGAAAGCAAATTCCATTATGTCCATGTACTATCATTTATTCAGCTGGTGTCCACTTTGGATTTTCATCTGAGTGTCTAGAGATTGTCCTTTCCAAAGGAAACTAACACGCTCCCAGTGCATTGGAGAGAGAAGGGACCTTTGGCATGAGCCAGCCACTTCACCACTCTTGGCAGACTCTAGAAGGGGTTTTATTGGCTCCTAAACTGCATTCCCCAAAGAATCCTCTTTACCACCTTCTTGACCAGTAGGCATTCAGTCTTTGCTTGAAAACCTCCATTGAGGGGCAACCAACCCATTGTCTGCAGAAGCAGCATGTTCCTCCTAATTATTAGGAAGGTGTTTATAACTCATATTACCAATTGTAGTGAGCAACTGGCATCATACCATTTTTTAGGAATTTGTGATGGGAATGTAGGCTAAAATCAGCACTTTGTTCTGGTCTCTAACGTTGACCAAGTGATCCCCAACAAAGCTACAGATTAAGGGAAAGATTCCTATTTATTTATGGGCCAGGACCCCCTCAATTCAAAATGAACCTTCCCCCCCGCCCCGGTAAAAAGGACACTGCTCCAACTGACCTCCTGAACTGGTCAGACCAAGAACGAATGTGACTTCAGGCACAGCTGGACACTCTTCTCCTGGGTGCTCTCCTGCTCTTGCTCCCCAGTCCTTTCTGGTTGGCCATGAAAACTTCTTGACTCTGTTGCCAGCCTGTCCTCTTTCTGAAAGCCAGGAGAGCAGAAAGTCTTGACTGTTCTGGTTTCTGTGGGGATCAGAATCTTTCCTCTCCAGTTTCTCTTTTGTTATTTTATTGATGGGCCCAGGAATGCTCCTTTGCTGTTCCACTCCTCCCAGATGACATGGCAGACCCTGCGGAGTTTAGGAGCTGTCCTGATTGTTGGCACGTTATCATTTTTATCATTTTCTTTTCTACAGCTGCATACTTTGAGATTGGGTTAACAATTCTGTTTTTCTCACACGGGGTCATTTTCAATAGATGTGCTTACTTGCATTGAGCAAAGCTATTCTCGAGTTAGTTCATCTGCTTCTCTATTGGCCGCGTGTTTGTCGTTGGGCTGAGTCCCCTTTTTAATTCATGTACCTGAAAAGTCCTGTTACATCCTCTTGTCTTTGTCTTTATATCTCTGTGTGCCAGTCTCTTACAAACATGCAATTGTTACTTTATTTTATGAGGATTAAATTTCCTAAGTTCTTTGTTGCCTGAAGCCTAGAAGAAGATCAAATTAATAGATATTTGTTGTCTACTATATGCTGGGTACTGGGGTAAGTGCTGGGAATACACATTTTAAAAACAAGGCATTTCCTGCCTTCAGGGAGCTTACAGACTAAAAGGGAAAATCATACTTCAAAGGGAATCAAAATGTATTTGTGTGAGGAGAACAATCCCAAGTGTAGATACCAGGGAAAGTCTAGAGACTTGTGGATGGAGCTGGGAGAGAAGGTGATCAGGGCACGTGGTCATCAATGGGAGGAGGGGGCCTGGAGGAAGAAGCTGCCGGAGAAGGCAGCTGAGGCATGCTGGTGAAGTCCAGAGATTTATGAGTAGACCTGGGAGAGGAGTGAATAGTTGAGAGCACTAGTCTTTAACAAATTTGGAGATGTTAGTTCTGTAAGAGACAATGTGTCACAGTGGATAGTGGACTTAGAGTTAGGAAGTTGTTGTTGGGCAGCCAGATGGTGTAGAGTGCCCAGCCCAGAGTACCAAAGAATCATCTTCCTGAGTTCAAATTCAACCTCAAACACTTACTTACTTACAAATAGACAGTCTCTTTGCTTTAATTCCTCATCTATAAAATGAGTTGGAGAAGGGAATGGCAAACTACTCTAGCATCTCTGCCAAGAAAACTCCAAATGAAGTCATGGCCTAGACTCAAATCCTCCTTCTGTGTCTATAAGCTATATGACTCTGGGAGATCTTTTGAACCTCTCTGAGTCTCATTTTTCTGATCTATAAAGTGCAGGAGTTAGACTCAATGATCTCTTCTGGCTCTAAATCTAAATATAGGAGCCTATAAGGGTTCAGTTGTTTGTCACGTCTGACACTTTGTGACCCCATTTGGGGTCTTCCTGGTAAGAATAGTGGAGAGGTTTGTCATTTTCTTCTCCAGCTCATTTTACAGATGAAGAAACTGAGGCAAACAGTGTTAAGTGACTGGCTCAGGGTCACACAACAGGTAACTGTCTGAGGCCAGATATGAACTCAGGAACATGAATCTTTCTAACTACAAACCCAAGTCTCTGTCACTACACCACAGAACTGTCCAGTTACATAGGCATGGAGAAGTTTTTTAATCTCCTCTTCTATCCTTCAAAATACTTCAGGGATGATCAACTCTAGTACTTTTTTTTTACAAAGGAAACAAAGGCACAGCATTGAACAGGTGGGTTTGGAAGGAACTATTATGTGATTTCATCCAGCAGTGGAGAAGATCTCCACATCCTGGGACTTCTTTTGGAGCCAGTAAGCGATGGAAGCATTTCTGGTTTTCTGTCAACAATCTGGTAGTCATTGGGCTTGAGACTTCTCTGTTCCTTTGTTCCTTCTGTAAATATTTATTAAATATTGGAGCTAGACACAAATGTAGTGGTGCTTCACTTCCAGGGGTGATACTCTATGGAAAGGAAGCAATCAAACATTAAACATCTGTAAAGTTCCTATAGTATACAAGACACTGTGCCATACAAAGGTATAACCATAGGTACAAAGTAATTCCATAATTTTGGTGGTCAGGAAAGCTCTCCTTTATGGTTGTGGGCTCTCAATAGAGAGCCTAAGGGTCAAAGGTGAAGAAGGAGTGCCCTTGAAGCATGATGGACTGTCTATTCTAAGATGCCAAGATGCCAAGGTGAGAGATGAAGGGCATGCTGAGACAACAGCAAGCATGCCAACTGGTTGGAAAACCAAATGTACAGAGAGTCAAGGACAGTAAGCCTTCAAATCAAAGTTGGAGTTACATTCAGAAGAACTTGAGGGCTGAGGATCCAGAGCAATGGAGAGATGCTAGACTTTCTGGAACAAAGCATGCAGGGAGCTAGTCAACCTATCCTACTTGAATTACTTTAGCAGTGGTAAGGAGATGGCTGCAGAGGACAAGGCAACAGAAGCAGGGAGTCTAGGAGAGAGATGCCAAGGGCCTCCCCTCCAGGGAGGGGCAGGAGCAAACATTTGGGAGAGTTTCTTTGAAATCATGAGTGAAAGGCAATTGTCAACAGTGCTTAACTTTAGGATACAGGAGCCTGGATCAAATGTAAAACCTTCCTCTTCTCCATCATGTGAAAGCTGCATTGCTGTGGAACCAAAGCTCTTCTGAGAACAAGATAGAGACATGGATTAGACCAGTGAAGAAAGGTGGTGTACCGGGAGGGAACCAGGCTTCTTGACAATCAGTGGCAGTTAGAGAAGACATTTTGCCATCTTTCTGTCTTGTTTTGGTTGTGATTTTTGGTAGGACAATCACCAAAAAATGCCTTGGAGTGGCCCCTTTCTAGCAGGTCCCATTTACTGTGCCTGAGAAGGTATCACTCAGCCCAAATTAACTCTGCTCCCCATTGTAATAACTGGGTCTCCCCTCCAAACATGACTGAGCATGTCAGGACTCAGGAAGCCCTGGCAGCAGATCTTTATCGACGTCCTTTCCCCACTTCCTGAGTTTCCAGTGTTTTAGCAGAGGGAGCAAAAAGAGCACTTGACCTTAACATAATTCATTTTCTGATGTAATTTAGATCTGAAAGTGACATTAGAGGTCAGCCACTCCAAGGGGAAGGGAGGAAGCCCAGGGAGATTAAATAAATTGCCCATGATCACAACGGTAATTGGCAGAGCCTGATTTGAATTCAGGATCTCTGAATCCAAACCCACATTCTTTGTACTTGCCTGATTTGAGGGAAGGATGCTGAATGTGTGGCTTAAAGTGCTTTGGTTTTCTCTGAAGGACTTTCATGATCTGCAAGTAGCCTCAATGGCTTATTAGGTCACTGAACAGTGGATATCACATGGTATCTGAGAATGAGGGAGTTGGACCTGGATGGCCTCTAAGGCCCTCATAGTGCCAGGTCTGTGGCATTTTTCTCCTAAGCCATTGAATTTTTCTGGTGGCACCAGTGGAAGGAATTGTCCATTGGATCACAAACCTTAGAAAATGCTCTAGTGTTAGCCCTTTGAGGTGCTTTGGGGCTGTTTCTGATGTTGGTGGTACCTTGGACAGCTCATAGCTCAAGTGGCTCAGCAAATCTTCCCTTCAGAAGCTGATACTCAATTAGTAGATGGTGGTTATTCCATCAGTGATTGTAGACAGGCCACAGCATTGCTCAGGAATGAATGAATGACTCAATGTGTATTCAGTCACAGCTGCCTGGGTTTTAGCATTTTTTTATTTAATTTAAGAAAATTCCCCTTTGATTTGGAGGAAAATGACAATTAGCTTCATTATAGCTTCATTTCCATGCTAGACAAGAGGTAGTGTGCTTTTGTCAGGTGAGAGCTAGAAGGATCTCAGGTCTCCTCTTTGCGCTTGGTTTGGAGAGGATGGAGAAAAAAATGAACTCTGATGGCAGTGGTGGAATGGTGGGGAGCAGAATTGAGTGACTATTTTTTATCAAAAGTGAACCCTTGACCCACGTATAGTCATTGACTCTATGATTTAGCCCTAGAAATTGTGTTACTTCTCCATTGTTCCTAGGTCATCATCATCATCATCACCATCAATTTATACAATGCTTTAAGGCTTGCAGAATGCTTTATATATGTTATTTCATTTGGTCCTAAAAGCCATCCTGTGAGATGGGTGCTATTAATATCCTTGTTTTAGAGATGCTGAAACTGAGGCACAGAGAGGCTATGTGACTTGCCTAGGGTCACAGAGTCAATAAATGGATTTGAACTCCTGTCTCCTAGATTCTGAATCCAGTGCTCAATCTAATGCACTACCTACATGCCTCTGTGAGGATTAGAGTATTATTGTTCAGTTGTTTCAGTCATGTCCACTCTTGGTGACTCCATTTGGGGTTTTCTTGGCAAAGGTAATGCGGTGGTTTGCCATTTTCTTCTCCAGCTCATTTTATAGATGAGGAAATATCTGTAAAGTTGAGACAAACAGGGTGAAATGACTTGCCCAGAGTCACACAGCTAATAAATATCCAAGGCTGTATTTGAACTCAGGTCTTCCCGACAAGTCCAGCACCCTATCCACAGCACCACCTAACTACCTCAGGATTAGAATATCATGTGGTAATGGAATTTAGAGCTGCCAAGGGCAAGCAGAGATCATCTAGGATCATAGCACTTTAGAATTAGCATTGGAAGTATACTTAGAAGCATTTAGTTCAGCCTCCTCATTTTACAGATGAGGACATGGAGGCTCAGAGAAGTTAGGGGACTTCCCCAAGTTCTCAAAGGTAGACTGAGGAAAGAAGCAGGAGTCTAACTTATGACCACTAAATCTTAACCCAGTTCTCGACCAAACTAGTGGCAGCTGGTCCAGTGGAATGGCCTTGCCTGGATCTAGAGACAGCTCAGATCTCTGGTGGTGACCACCTGGGTGTCCCAGGGCATATCACTTAGCAACACTGAGTCTCAATCTCCTTTTGACCAAGATGAGGCTTTTGGACTAGATGAAATCTGGGATCCTTTTTGGTCTTGTTCTGATTGAAGAACTTGTACTGGAAACTGGAACCTTGTGACAAGAGCAGATCCATCCATGAGTGGTGTGGCATAGATTGGAAAGGCTGTTCAAATGAGAGCCATGAAGACTTGGGTCTGATGCTTGCTAACTGTGTGACCCTTTGCAAATAACTTCACCTTTTTTGCCTCAGTTTTCTCATTTGAACTTAGAATAAAGAAGACATATTCAAATCTTGTCTTAAACAGTTACTAGTTGGGCAAGTCACTTCAACCCTCTGAGACTCACTTTCCTTATCTAGAAAGTGAAGATCATAATTTCTGTAGTATCTGTCCCCTAGGATGATCGTGAGACTTAAATGAGAGTTGCCTTACAAACCTTAAAGCACTATATAAATGTCAGCTATCATCATCATCATCGCCATCTTTATCACCATCCACAGACCTTGAAGAAAAGGATGTAGATTAGGGATGGAGGAGGAAGAAACAGAAGAAGAACTGAAAGGCAGAAGACTGAGGGAAGAATGAAGGAAAAACAAATTATTTTTTAAAGTCACTAAGATGAGAGCTGCCAGACAGGAAAAAGAACAAACGTGAGATACTGAGGGAGTGAGATACTGAAGGATTCAGTGCAGATGCTGATTTGAAGCCAAGTCAGAAATAAAAAGGGCTGTCGGGAGGGAGGGTGTCAAAGCATGGCAGGAAAAAGCCCCAGGAAAGGCACTGGGAGGCCACTGCAGCAAAGAGAAAGCCAACCTGGAGGTGGCCACAGGCCAGAGAGCAGACTCCTAATGAAAAACATAAATGCCCAAAAGAGGAAAGTGGCCGTTCAGAGAGAGGGCATTTAGGAGAAGAGCCCGAGGGTCCAAGATGTAGCTAAAGATGCCCTGAATTTAGGCTGGTGGATTTAGTGAAAGGCCCTCCCTCAGAACAGGGTCAACATACCCATGGGGTCAAAGGCAGCAGCTGAACAGTGGAGCCTCCTCCCACCTGGGATGCGGAAGGTGGAACACAACGAGGCAGCAGTAGTATGTGTCTCACCCCTTGTGGGGTTTAAATTGTGCCATCTGAAGAGAAAATGGAAACCAATTAAAAAAGAAGACTGGGAGAAAGACAGTGTCTTATTTTCCTTTTTTTAAAAAAACCAAAGGATGAAAATATCTCCTAAGCTGCATGCTTGTTTGCTATTAAGAACCTAGAAGATGACAGCAGATGTCTCTGAGGAAATCATTTGAAGCCCATAAAGTTCTAAGATGCATAAAGATTCTCAGATTTATGTTTTTTCTGTCTTTCTTTATTTTATTTTGAAGTCTCCAGGAGACTCGAGGATTGGAGCGCTTGTGTGGCTGATGAGCGGCCCGTGCTGAATAGAGATTGTACTTAGAAGAAAAAGCCCAGTCACCACAGTTAAAATCAGTGTAATCTGGGCCATTCATAGAGCTCCAAATAGCCTGTCCACATTCCAGGCCTACTGATTAGATTTCCAAAGAAATTCACAAAAAGCAGATGTCGAATTGGCAGTCAGCTTTGACAAATCTCCAAACCTCAGCAATAAGAAAAATTGACAGTTGTTGGAAGCAGCTCATTAGGGTATGAAGCCAGGGTGTTTGCTCATCCCTTGTGTGTCCAGAGAGCCATGACTGGATGGTAGGAAGTGGTCTTGTCACCTCGGCAATGTGTTTCATTTTATACATAGGTATCAACTCAAAGATTTTCAAAATAACGAAGTGCTTCCTTATTTTTTAGTGAGTGTTGACCCAGGTCCCATGGGACTTTTATGTCATTGCATCTGTGATTTACAGGTTTAACGCTTTGTTCTTTTGTTTTTGTACTACGTTGGTGCCAATGGACATATTGTCTACAACATAAGTCCAAGACTCATGCCTGGGGGTGGGCAATGGAAGCTTGAGTGACTTGTTCCTTCCTGTTCACACAGCCAGCATGTATCAGAAACAACTGAGATTGTTCCAATCCCAGGGTCAGCTCTTCACTACACCATGTAGCCTTCTATCTTGAGTGTGGCATTTCATAAATGCTTGTTGTGAACAAGATTATAGGTTTAGAGGTAGAAGGGACCTTAGAAGCCATTGATCAGCCCTTTCATTTATGAGTGAAGACACTGAGGCAAAGTGAATTCCAATGCCTTGTCTGTGATCACAGAGCTATGTCTGAGGCTGCATCTGAACCCAGGCCCTCTTAAGTCTTAAATCTAGTGCTCTATCTCGTGGTGCTATTTGTTGAATTGAATGAAATAGGACTGATTTTCTCATTGATGTGGGCATTCCCTTCAAGGTATGAATGACAACTCCATTTTCTTCCCTCTTGTTTTGGCTTAACTTTTAGTTTCCTGGTTCTCTTCCACTCGTGATTGAATTATACTTTAAGTCAGGCTTTCTTGTTCCTCAGAATGAGATAGATAGATTTGCATTCATAAGGCTGCTGGGAGTCCCAGCTCCTTCTGGAACTTGTTTCCTTTCAACCCTCTAGGGTGACTTAGTAATTCCATGGCCTTGGAAGTCTAACCCATGGGAATCCCCTGGAGACAGTCCCCCTTCCCTCAAGCTTTTCTGTTCTTAGATCTCTGTGACCATGCCCTACAAATCCTTTCCCATACTTTATTTCTATTTTTCAGTATTGACTATGTGACCTGAAACAAACTTACTACAGAATTACTATTTCTACCTGTATGGTAAAACTATCCCTGAATCATTGTATCAGCTCACTTCCAGAATGAATGCTTGGTGATTGATTGCTTCCATTTCCATCAGGAGACTTCCTTCTTTTCTGGTTTCTTTCTCCTCTTTGGATCCTCATTTCAGCGTTAGGGAAGACTTTGGCTTTAGGCTCATTTGTACAGGTGAGAAGCCAAGCAATTGTCATGTAGGAGAAAGAATATTTCTAGTCAAGATGACTTGGTTTTGATTCTTTCCTCTGCTTCCTCTTACTCATGTGGGCTTGGGTAAGTAACCAAATAGTTTGACTTCTCCCTGCTTTGTAGTTTGCCCATTTGTAAAATCAGAATGTTGCACTAGATAATTCTTACTGATTTCAACTCAGCAATTCCATCCACTCATCTGGCAAGCTACATGAGTGAACAGGTTCAAGTTACAGATTGCGCCACTTGTCTCTCTGGGTTCTCTTTGATGGCTCATCACTTGGGCACCTGCAGGACAGTGACATTCCATAATATGCTCATCACAATTTTACCAGAAGACAAATGTTCACAACTAGTAATAAGACTGGCAATTTTAATCGGTTGTAACAGAAGACGATTTCCCCCCCAAAAAGTTTCACAAGTATGGGATGAGAAAGATTAGGCTAGATGGTATTGTGTCTGAAAAAAAATCTAGAGGATTTTAGTGACCTGTAACTTCAAGATGAGTCAATAGATCAGCGGTAAGAAGAGCTCTAGTGGAGTCTTCAGTGTGAGTAGATGAGAAGCAGCATCTGGGAGTTAGGGAGGGGTTAGTCCTACTGAACTTAGACCCACTCAGATTCTACCTTGAGTGAGACTTCATCAGTGAGAGACAGCATCTCAGAAGGATATGACTTAATATGCTAGCGACTGTTCAGTTCCTCCCCAGTTCAACCGGATTGGCAGAAGGACTCAAGGTTATGTCATGTGAAGGTTGGCTGAAAGAACTGGGGGGAAGAGAAATCAGTTCCAGGAAAGCTTCCATATGATTAGATTTTCCCTCTCATGGGACAGGTTACTTGGGAATGTCATTCTTCTATCCTCATCCCTGATGAGTCTTCACACAAAGGCTGCAGTTGTGGAAGGGAATCTTGTTCCTAGCTAGAATGGATTGAGTGGCCATGGAGGTCCCTTCTTACTGTGAAACTCTGTTTCTGTGTCTCCTGGGCATCCTCTCACACTGGTTCAATTGTGAGCTTTCCTTCATAATTAAATCTCTTACTCCATCTATTAAATAATGAATGTGTCATGAATCAATACTCTCCCTATGTCTTTCCTTGTTACTAGCTCATATTTTTGTGTTCATATATAAAAGACAACAGTTTCTTCCAGGGCTAAGATTCAGGGACAGAGTAGGCAGAAGTCTATACTTTTTATGCTGTAGGATATAGAAGAAAGGGTCAGGAGAATAGCCTAGTGATTTCTAAATCCAGCATATCCTGTTGAGTTAACTAGGACTGCTGTTTTCTCTTTGGAACCTTAAGCTATTATGGTGAACATGAAAATAACCTTAGGCAGAGCACATTGATTTTTGGATGACATTTTGAATATTATTATTGATTGGCATTTTTCTCAAAAATTACAATTTTCCTTTAGAGAGGTGATTTTTTAAAATGTAATTTATATGTGGATTTTTCTGGGTTTGGGGGAATAAAAACTGTTAAAATACTTTCCTGATGCAGACATCTCAAATCTATTTTGAAAAATAGGTTAAGGCATGAAGATGTTTTGTTTCCCAAAATAATAAGTTCTTCAGGAACATAGTTATTTTTCCTTCAAGGATCAGGATTTGGGGTCAGGAGAACTGGGTTCAAATCTTTGCAGGGATAATTAACAGCTGTGTGATTTGGAGTGCATGGCTTAATTCCTCTCAATTTGGTTTTCTCATCTATAAAATGGGGACCATCGTGTCTGTACTTCCTATTTCATAGGGGTTTTTTGTGATATAGATTTTAAAATGGTCTGTTTTGTAGTGGACAAGTCTCTGGACTTGGAGTTTAGTCTTGCCTGAGACACCAACTCTCTGGGTGACCTTGAACAAGTAACTTAACATTGCAGTTTCCTTACTTCAGAAAATGGAAATGATAATATCTAGAGCACTAAGCAGCTAGAACTGATTCAATGAAAAAGGAGAGATCTCATTCAAAAAATGATAATAACAAAATGCAGCAACCTTGGATCTGAGAGTTGGGAAGATCATCACGGCCCTCTGTCCAACCCTCTCATTCTTTGGGAGGCTCCAAGGATACCTTCCACTTATTCCCTTTTCCCTTTCCCTTCCTGCTAAGTACTTACACTTTAAATGGGGGTAACAAGAGAAATAAACTTTTATACAGTGCCTGCTACAAGCCAGCTAAGCACTTTATAGATATTACCCTATCTGATGCTCAGTGTAGGTGCTGTTATTATCCCCATTATATAATTGAGGAAACTGAGGCAGAGATTAAGTGACTTGCCCAAGGTCACACAGCTAGGTCTTTTTGACTCCTGGTCTAACTCTGTATCTGCTGAACCACCTACTACCTTTAAAGTGCTATGGATATGCCTTCTATTGTGAATCATCTGTAAAATGGGTGTATGAGTGATTGAACTACCTAATTCACTGGGTCATTGTGAAAAATGTGTTTTTTAAACCCCAAAGTTTTCTACAAATGTCAGTTACCCTTTTACTGTGAAATGAGGTATACCAGAAGATATATGATGTGGTCCTTGGCCTAATGGAGCTGAGATTCTCATAAAGGAAGGAAAAAACAGGACTTTGATTGTAGAGACATTTCTGTGACATGCTAAAGTTTACAAAGATGATCATGGAATGGTCTCGTTTGAGTCTCATGATAATCCTATTTAGTAGATGCTATTATTATTTCTTATATCATTGAGGAAAGTGAAGTTAAAGAGAGGTTAAATGACTTGCCTAGGACCATGTAAGCTGATAGCTGAGGCAGAGTCTGAATGCAGACCTTCCTGGCTTTAAATTCAGCTCTCTGTCAGTCAATGGACTTGGATTTCTTAAGTGCTCTAGAGACATAAAGAGGAAAGTGATTCCATCCCGGCTCTCAATGAGCATCTCACTGAGGAGGAAATGAAAGCATGATAACCTCTTCAGATGTGGCAGGGCCGTGCTAAAGACTGGGGATGAAAGTCGCTGTCCATAATGCACTTGTGACCTCCTTGGGGAAAAAGGACATCAAACGTGGGCTCCCAGGGCATAGCAGCCTGACTTCTGAAAAGGGGAGGTTTTCTCTTGTGAACTTCAAAGGCCGGTGCGCTGCTGCCTCTGGCAATGAGTGTGTCTGGAGTGGGGAGCTGGGGCGGGAGAGACGTCATCCTCAGGAGGTCATGGTCAATAAAGGCTGCCCCCCAGGTCACCAGGCAGTCTGTTTCCTGCAGATGATTTCCATTCTGCTTTGTCTTAGCAAATCATTTACCTGTGGCGGACCAAATAAAGTCTTGGTTCCAAAATGAAATTCATGCTTAAAAAAGACTAGAGCTCAGAATTCTGACTCCACAGGGTAATGCCTGGAGGCAAAGCCCAAGGTTTTCCTCCTCCCCTTTTCTTTCTTCCCTTCTCTCTTCTTCTTTCTTTTCTTTTTTAAGTGGAGATGTTAAAAATGTGTGTGGAAAGTGTTGGATTTAAATGACCCAGGGTACTCTGTGCTTACAAAGTAGGGAGGCAGCCACATGAAGCCTCAGGATGAAACCTTTTTCATGGTGGCACTTAAAAATGGGATGCATTCAGATGCGGAGCAGAAGCAGGGCATGAGTCAGGAGAGACTCATTCTGCCTCCAGCTCACACCCCTTTCTCCAGAGGGAGGATTTTTCTACTGGGGAAGGCTGGCAAGCCACCTCAGGAGAATTCCATCAGAACCGCAGGGAGAAGAAGGCAGAATTTCAAAGCTAATAACCTCCCCATGGCCTAGAGAGGAGAAGAATGGAGGAGAGTGGTCCCGGCAGGGTCAGGCCCCCAGACTGGGAGCTGAAATTCTTCCAGAGGAATCTGTTCTGTTCCCATATAAATGATAATGTGGAGTGCACAGCTACTTTGAAGTTAACAGCAGCTGAATTCTGAATTGTGAGTGGGGCAGGGTCTGCTACATGCACGGCTGCCATGGATTTGATTTTGCACACAAAGCAGCTGGGATTTTGCGGATTCCTGGCTGTCCCCTTCCCAAAATGAAGCTCAGCTTGCTCAAATCAAGAATGATATCCAAGTAGTAGTAACAACTATGTCATGCATACATGGATATTCATGCTTGTCTATGTATGCATGAAAACATCTTTATATGTTTCAATACAAGTATGCATGTGTGTATAGTGGGAAGAGCATTGGATTTGGAACAAGAAGACCTGAGTTCAAATCTGGCTTCAGATGCTTACTAGCTATGTGACACTGGGCCAGGGACTTAACTTCTCTGTGCCTCAGTTTCCTCATCTGTAAAATAAGAATGATAATAGCTTCTACCTCCCAGGGTTGTGATTAGGATCAAATGAGGTAATATTTGTAAAGTATGCTAATATTGTTGATGTTATTATTACTGTTTACTGGAATTCTTGCTTAGACACATAACGTCTCATTGTTCCAGCCAGTTCCCTATGGCTAAGTAGCAGAGTGGGTTCTGAACTGCATTGAGAACATTTCCTCCTTAAGAATTCCCTATGCCTGTGAAATCACAGATCCAGAGCCATCGAGTCCAGTCCCTATAGTGATGTGTCTGTCTGTCTGTATTATGTATGTATGGGTGTACATACATATGTGTATGCATATAGATGTGTACACACACACACATGCACTGATAGCTTGTATACAAAAATGAAGACTCAGAATAATATAATTCAGCCCTAGAGTCAGGAAGTCCTGGGCTCAAGTTCTGTTTCTGGCATATACTGACTGTGACCATAAGCAAGTCAATCAGCCAATCCAAAAAGAGCTTGGTCATTACTGGCCCTTAGATGTGGTTTCAAGCCCTGCCTCAGACATATACTAGCTGTGTGGGCCTGGCCAAGTCACTTAATGCAAGTATACAATTACAAAAGTGAAATGGTCTTTATCCTCAGGGACTTTCCATTCTATTGAGGGATGCAATAGTGATGATGGTGAGAGTGGTGACCGTGGAAGGGTGCTTTGGCTTAAGCAGAATTAGGGGTTGCCAGCAACACCATGATGAAGGGCATTGACATAGCCTTGCCAGTAAGAATGGAAATATTGATTTGATTACTTTTCCCTAAGCAAGGTCAGATGTCAAGACTCCTAAACCAGATGGGTCCTTATTTCCTGGTGGATGGCAAGATGATTTATAGTTACACATAATCCTTCTCTTGCACTGAAAAGCATGGTGGACTTTTTTGTTAGGAAAATGGCAGACAGTGAACCTCAGTTTCTAGATCTGGCCTTTGAAATGTACATGCTGAGAGGCAATTCAGCTTAGTGGGCAGAGTACTTAGAAAGAGCTGGGTTTAAATCTTACCCCAGAGACTTAGCCCTAACTCTGGGCAGGTCAATTAAGTACCCTGTGCCTCAGTTTCCTCATCTATAAAACAAAAGGATTGGAATTCCTGGCTTTGAAGGTCTTTTTCTCTATAAGCCTATATAAGCCTAGGATCTTATATTTAGAATGAGAGCGGCGGGGGGAGCTGGCAGCCAGAAGAAGCAGGAAAGGTAGGTGCTAATTTAGACAATTCAAAAGTGGGGAAATGTTGAGAATTCAAAGAAATGTCTTCCATGCCTCAGCCCTCCCAGGAACCAGCAACTAACATCCCAGTGTTGCAGACTTTGAAGAGTCAACCATTGGAAATATTGCCTTTTTCCTTTGAGTGCTGTTTCCTTAGGTGAGCAGAAAAAAAGAAAAGCAAGCAAAGCATCTCTTTTTGGGAGCATCATAGGGCACCATTTACATTTCAGTTTTTTCTCCTGCAGATATGAGTTAGGCACTTGCTGTATTCAGTCAGCTCTTCTAGGCATGGAGGCAGATAGAAACTGAACATGACCCTGCCCCCTTGGAGTTCACAATTGGTCAGGGGGAGCATAATGCCCAATTACATCATGCTCACCATACAGCCTGAGTGGAACGATCGAAACAATGCCAGTATTGTATTTGGGAAAAGTTTCACTGATCAGCAAGCAAATTAACCTCTTTGAGCCTCTGCGTAATTCAGTTTAATCCAAAGGGCATGGACTGAGTGGATCCCGAGAGTCAGTCACAGTGTTAGGAAGTGGGGGATACAAAACCCCAAGCTCGATCCCTGTCCTGCTGGGGTTTGTGTGCTTGGGGAGGGGTACAGTGGGGAGAGATGACAGCAGTGCCATTTACTGAAAGAAATAAATATGATGCGGTTTGAGGAAGGAGGGAGCCCTGACAATCCAGGTGATGAGAAAACAAAAAGAAGTGAGGTGCTGTAATAATGCCGTTGACCCATGGGATCCCTCTGAGAGTCAAAGGAGATACCATGACCCAGGACTCAAGTGACGGCTGTCCCTGGGGCCACCACTGCCACTATAAGAATGTGTGCGCGAAGATCACTTGGCACTCACTCTCTGTACACTTACTGTGTATGTACTTAGGAGGGCATGAATAACCAGCAGAGAGGGCTGAGCAGAGAGCTGGTCTCAAGGCCACAAGCAGAGGTGTATTAATGCTCAGCCGGGGACCTTTTCAGTGCCTTCCTTTCTTAGGGCTAAGAGAAGATGTTGACTGAGTTGCCAGAGGGACTTTCCTGACCTGAGAGACCCTTTAACCGATGGTATCACAGGCCTATTCATTTCTTTTTCCTGTATATATTTACACGCGCACATCTGTGTTACCTCTCCATGTATGTAAGCTCCTTGAGGTCAGGAACCATTTCATTTAGGTGTATGCTACACTCCTGGCACATAGTAGATACATACTTACTGATTAGTTAATGGACTGATACAACAAATGAGAAATGTAGAATCAAAACGCTAGCTCTGTGTGCGCGCTGAGGACACTTAGAGGCAAAAGTCAACCCCTGTCCTCAAGAAACTTACAATCTAACGAGACAACCTGCAAACAAATAGAGACAAAACAGGCTATAGAAGGGATTAATAGGAAACAACAGAGGGAAGGCAGAGGGCTGGGGAAGGTTTCCTGTAGAGTGTGGGAATTCAGCTGGGACTAAAGGAAGCCAAAGAGATCAGTAGGCAAGGTGGAGGAAGCAGGGCGTTTTCCAGGCACGGGCACAGTCACAGAAAATGCCTGGAGCTGAGAGATATGGAGGGTCTTGTTTGTAGAACAGTGGGAGGCCAGTCACTGAATTGAAGAGTATGTGGAAAGGGGCAAGGTGTGAGAACACTGGAGAGGTTGGAGGGGCCTGGCTTATGAAGGGATTTGAAGGACAAACAGAACATTTGGTATTTGCTGCTGGTGGTGATGGGGAGTCATAGCAGGTTACTGAGTTCAGGCAGGGGGCAGTGATGTTTGGACCTGGGTTTTGGAAAAGTCACTATAGAAGTTGAATGGAGGATGGATTGGAGCGTGGGGAATCCAGGGAGACTTCAGGGGGATTTCATTTGAGCAGGGTCATGAAAGGGAGGGATGGAGTTGGGGCATGAAAGGTGTCCCAGTCATAAGAGACAATATGGACATCAGAGAAGGTGGAAAATATATAAGGAAAGGTAAGTAGAAGAGTGGAGAGTAGGACTTGCTGAGAAACTATGTGAGATAAGATTGGAAAGGCAAATTATTGATAATGAAATTATTATTAATAATAACAGTCATATAGTTCCTACCATGCACAGGCCCTCTCAGAACACTGTACAAATAATATCCATTTGACCCTCACAACAATCCTGTACAGTAGGTGCCATTATCATTTCCATTTTACAGTTAAGGAACAGAATGGCTGAGTCACTTGCCCAGAGGCACACAGCTAATAAGTATTAGAGACCAGATTTGGACTCAGCTCTTCCTGGCTCGGGGCACAAAGTTCAATTCCCTACACCATATGTGCCTCTAACATAAAGAGGGGACAGACTGTGAGAGGCTTTGAGTAGCTGGATAAGAGGTTCACACTCTATACAGTGGACAGACGAATGATGTGAACCAAATATTTGCATAAGATATTTCATCTCTACCAGATGTTTCCTGGTAGTGTAGAGGATGGAATAGAGAAGGAGAGAGAGAAGTTCTGGAGACCATTGAGTGGAGTGGCAATGAAGGCCTTGGTCAGAGGGGTGACAGAAGGATTAGAGGGGAGGAAATATGCCTGGGAGAGATTGATGGTCACTGCGAACTGATCAGATGTGGGGAGGTGGTAAAGGGAGAGAAAGATAAGGTGAAGATAGACCTCCAGGTTTTCAATCTAAGAGACTGGGTGAATGGCCCTACCACTGACAGAAAGAGAGAACTCAATGGGGGACTAGGTTTTATGGGAAAGACAATAAACTCAGTCTGAGATGACAAAATCATGGAATCTGAGATGTGTCAGGGTCTGAGCAAGTAGAGTCATACCCCAAAGGACTCCATCACAGCACGTCTACAAGTGAAGCCTCTGAGGCGGGAGAACCTCCTAACTCTCCATGTAGCCTTTTTTCACTGTGGGTCATTTCTCTTTGGTCCAATTATGATGAAGGAACTGGGGGGAACGGCAGTACTGAAGACTTCAATGGCAGTGTCTTGTTGACAACATGGATGTGGATGCAACTGAACATTGCTAAGAGAGGTGGTATGAGTAAAGAACAGAAAAGAAGTGAGGGAATGACCTCTCTTCTGATGTGGGAGGAAGTGGAAGGGTAACGAGGAAAAGAGAGGGAGCAGTGGTGTAAGAGTCAGTGCCAAATCCACAGGAGAGTCCATTATGGAGTGGGTGATCAGTGATGAAGGTCAAAAGCTGCACAAAGTTCAGGGATGTGAGCTTAGCACTTAAGAAGCTTTCAATGGAAGGGATGTGATGGAAGGGAACATTTGATTGTTCTTGTCTGGTCTCAGCGCCCAGGACAGTGCCTGGCATATAGTAGGTGCTTAATAAATGCTTGAAGATTGGTTGATTAAAAGTAGATGGAAGCTGAGAAAGGACTTTGGATATATTGATGAAAAAGTCCTTAGTGGACATAGTGAGGAGAGTTTTATAATAATGATGGAGTCAGGAAGCCAACTGAAAAGGCGGGGAGGAGTTGGGGGATGGAGAAGTGGAGGCAGGTACGGAAAACTTTTTCCAAGAAGTTTGGTGGTGACAGAGAAGAGAGAGTTGGGATGACAGTTTGATGGGGCAGAAAGATGGAGGGAAAGCCACTTGTAAATATTGAGGAGACTTACAGCACGTTTCTAAGTGGATGGGAAGGAAATCTGTGAAGATAGTGAGATTGAAGATGTGCAAGAGAGGAACAATCTCTCTGTCCAGTTTCTGTGTCTCATTTATCCTGAGTCTGTGTTTGAGAAAAAGTCAGTACAATCCCATGTGAGTGCTCTAAGACACCACCTGAGTGCTCCCAGAGAAGACGGAGGAGACAGGTAAGAGAGCTGAGGCAGCCTCTACTTTTCTCTGTCCTTTGACATGTGTTCAGTCAATGGGGGGGGTGTTGAAAACAGGGCAATTTGTGTGAGTACAAAGAGCTGGACATAGTTGAAGAAGGTGTGATTTCACACCCTACCCACTTTGCTCCCTGTTACCCATGTGTCACTAACCCTGGGGAGTGGGAGGAAGGGAAAGGTGTCTCAGTGTCTTTGTATGTAAAAAGAGGGGATTGGACCAGATGATCACTAAGATCCCATAGCTCTAAATCACATGATCCAAGAGGTAACCTGGAGGTTGTGTGGAGGAGGGGCGAGAGGGAATGGGAATGAGAGGATGGGAGACCAGGTGAGAGGCTGGTGCTCTAATCTTGATTTATGACGTTGAGGACCTGACTTAGGGAGGAAATAATAGACTAGAAAAGGAGGACCATACAAAAACATGATGGCGTGACATGAGGACCATGGTCTACTTCGGCCAGACACTTTTCTTCTGGGACATTGGGCTCAGGACCTTTTGTCCTGCAGTATCAGATATTCCTCTCTCCCTCCCAGAGGAAGGAAGCCCCTTAAATGTGAGCTCCTCCATCAGAATGTAAGCTTCTTGAGGGGGGACTGTACCTCCCATACTAAGCACCGGGTCTGACATGTACATGATTGTTGATGGCTAAGCACCCTGTGTTCCCCTAAGTTTTATTATCTCTGTGATTTTGTCTGAGTCCTTTGGAGCAATGAATTCATAGTTTATGGTATGTAGCATGAATGGATGGATGGATGGATGGATGAATGAAAAAGCCTTTATTAAGCACTTGCTGTGTGCCTAAAACTGTGCTAAGCATTGGAGACCCAAATAGAAAGTTGACTCTGCACTTGAGCTCACAGAGTCCACATTCTAATGAGGGGAGAAAAACCATAAAGAAAGGTTCAACAGCTGGGCAGGAAAGGTCTGGCATTCCTATGGGTGTAGTGTCAGGGTGGTTGGTAAGATGTTGGGTGCTGAGGGGAATTGGTAGGTCAGGTACGGGATGGAGGGTGGAGCAGCAGGGTGGAGTGGCAAAGCCTGAGGAGAAGGGAAGAGAATGCATGTTTATATAGTACCAACTATGTGCCAGGCACTGTGAAAAGCTCTTTTAAAAATAAATATTATCTTTGTCTTGATCAGAAGGATTAGAGTTGGTGAATCCCCATCTATTCAAGCAGCATGGGAAAACATGCCCTCCCTGAGCTATGGACGTGAGACCGCAGGGGTCTGACACATGACAGTTGGAAAGGGTGTGAGCTCAGGGGCTGGAGTGGACTGGGGGCTCTGTGTTCTTTCCAGAGGAGATGGGGATAAGGATTGAGCATCCACCTAGGAGGAGGAAGAGAGAGACAAACATTGGCCAAAAGGTTAGGGGGAAAAGAGCTCCCCTAAAACACCTGCTCCTAAGGGGCCCTCAGGTACCCCATGGGTTTGGGGTCATTGAAAAACTCTACCTTTTATTTATGAATGATGGAGTTGAAGGGCAGAGATGTAGGGATCAGTTTATAGGAAGGCTATATGGATTCTTTGCTCCAATTTGGGAAATGGGGGATGAGACATCAGAAATACATGGGGAAGAGGGCAGTGATACTGCTTATTATAGACAAGTAGATGGCTAGATAATAGATAAACAGATCATGGATAGATGGATGATAGATGGATAGACTGATAATAGATGATGGATCATAAATAAATGGATAGATGATAAATGGATAATATTTTTATTAAGGGCTTACTGTGTGCAGGTATGTATTAGAGGTAGACTTGAACTCAGGTCTTTCTGGTTATTGCATTATGTGCTAGGTAGGCACTGAACTAAGCCCTGGGGATATGGATGAAAAGACACATAAAATTCCATATTCTCAAAGAGCTTTCAGCATTTGACTGGAGGAAGGGCAGTTCCCCCCAGCATCTGGAAAGGACTGAACATGATGAGGCATCTGAGGGAGGGGGGAGTGGAGCAGTCTTGTGAGTGAGCTGAGCTGGGCTAGGGGACTGACTGAAGTCAGGAGAGCTTTTCTCATAATCCTCATTCCTTTTCTCCATCCATTCTGCTCTCCCTTTTCATGTTAGGTATGACTTCCTATCCCCATTAAATAAAAAAAGCGGGCAGCTTTTCTAAGGCTAACCAGTGGTAGAGATGGGAGTAGAGCCCCCCATTCTTATTTCCAAATCACTTGATAAAATAATTTTGAATTTAGAAATGGAAAGGACCTTAGAGGTCACTTATACCACCCTCTCATTTTACAGAGGAAGAAATTTCTTAACAACTATCTGATATTTTGCACTTTATTATTTTAACTAGGAAGGATATTAGCAGGGAGCTAGGGATAGCTGTAGGCAGACCCATTAGCATGAGATGAAGGACTTCAATCTTTTTCTGCACTGAATTGGGCCCAGCCTCTCTCTTACAGCCTTCAAATGGTCTTGGATAGTTAATGAGGTGGCATTATGAGTTCCAAGCCCCAAAGACTTGGATCACAATATTCCATTTTGTCACTTCCACTTTTATTACTGACTAGAGGCACCACAAAAGACAGGGTGGTGCAATGGACAGTGCTCTTTGCTCAGGGAGGAAGGAGAGACCTGGGTTTGAATCCCACCTCTGACAATGACCACCTTTGCGACCATCACCAAGTCCTTTCACTGTCCTTATCTGTGCGATGGATAGAATGCCTTGTAGTGTCTGCTCACTGTGGTGTCACAGGGCTCCCAAGAGGCGATGGTTAAATGTCTGGGCCAGGAGTCGGGAAAACCTGAGTTCAAATCTCATCTAAGACACTAACTGTGAACCTAAGCAAATCACTTCACCTCTGTTTCTTCAACTGTAAAATGGGGATAAATAAAAATAATAACAGCATTTTATCTATCATTACTATCTGCCAGGCACTGTGCTAAGGGCTTTACCATTCCTACCTCATTTGATTCTCACAGCCCCCTGAGAGGTAAGAGTTGTAATTATCCCCATTTCACACATGAAGAAGCTGAGGTTAAAGGAAGTTAAGTGCCCAGCATCACACAACCAGGCAGTGTCTGAGGCATGATCTAAAGTGTCTCTAGCTGCCTCAACGGTAGCACTTACCTCTCAGGGTTGTTGTTGTGACCAAAACCTTCTGTAAACATTCACGTGTTTTGTAAATGTTATATACTTTGTTATATATAAGCTATTAAAATGCTAATAGGCCACATTTCTGGTATGAAGCTTTTGAGTTTGCAAAGTACTTTACAAACACCATCTTGTTTAATGCTCACCAAAAACCTGTGCGGTGAGTACTACTATTGTACCCATTCTAAAGATGTAAACATCGAGGCAGAAAAAGATTTGGTGACTTGCTCAAGGATGCTCACCTAGTGTCTAAGACTATTTGAATTTAGGTCTTGCCAACTCCAACAGTCCATCTGCTACATCTCCTGGATGCTTCTGTGTACATTCAGTTCAGCTCCTCACCAGGTCCACACTTGGAGCCTTTCCAGGGACTTTCCAGGGCCTCCTTGAGCCACTGGCCACCTTTGTACCCAGATGTGGGGTGAGGACTGTGGAAGGCTGTTTTCTTCATTGTAAAATCAATTATCATTGGCAGAGGCCTGAGAGGTCAGAATGAAAATAGCTTTTGAGCTGGTATCCATGTGACATAAATGAAAAGAATTTGCATCAACAGAGATCAGTCAGCTTCCAGTGGATCAGACCCAGGCAATGTACTGTAAATTGTCCCCAGACAGGCTTTGTCACAAATCTGCTATGGTGTGAGGACAGTGTCAAGGTCTGATGAGAGAGATTCAAACTTCCTTATAAGAGAGAAAGAGAGAGAGACAGAGAGAGAGAGAGAGAGAGAGAGAGAGAGAGAGAGAGAGAGAGAGAGAGAGAGAGAGAGAGAGAGAGACAGAGAGACAGAGAGACAGAGAGAGACAGGGGGAGACAGAAAGAGACAGAGAATGGGGATGAGACAGACACAGATGTTGGAGAAGGGAGGGAGGAAGAAGAGAGGGGGAGGGCAGCGATGGGATGGGTGGGATGCTCTCATCTCCATCTGATTCAGCAGCTGGCTTGTTTTTTAATTTTATAATTGATCTTGTCTGGAGACAGTCCATTTTGCTCAGTAACTCATAAATCTTTGTTTATTTAGGATAGACTCTCAGAGACCTGGCCACTCTGTGACTTCAGATTCTATCACTGATGAGCTGAGCCTTCAGCCCTATTTTGATGTAATTATAGAGTGGCAGAGAATGCACAGCGGTCTCTCTCTCCTTCCCTTTGTACATGGAGATGGGACCACACAGTTTGTTAATAGAGGTTTTTTGGCGGCTTGGCCACATGGATTTGCCATGAATTTCCCTGAGGTCTCCCAAAGCCCCTGTCTGCAATCCGCAAAGATAGGACTGGGACTGGTGTGGCTGCCAGGACTTGGCTGGATGATGCCCTGTGCGTATTTAAGAGACAAGGAAAGCCAGAGTTGTTCATGGTGGCTGAGCAGCCGCACCCGGGTGGACAATGATGGCAACTTGGATGCTGTCCCAGCCCCTGAAAGGCGCCTGGAGATGCCGGCCTGTCTCCTGATATTCTTAGCCCTCAGCAGACAGGTGAGGGAGGGCCTTGGCTGCCCATCTCCATCGGAGCAAAAGGCAGGAAGCTGGGCCCCAGGTCCCAAAGCAAACATGCTCAGAGTGCCTCAGGCTTCAAACAAGGCCTGGGTTTTCTAGCCTTGATAGCACAGCTTTTTAACAACAGACACAGAAAATAGCCATACTGAGCCCTGTGAATTGGCTCAAAATTCATGGCATAAATATGACTGGATGAACTTTACCATCACATTAAATTCACTAGAGGAAAAATGGATTAGTCATATAAGCCCCTGAGTGCTCTGCCCACACCAGTGTTCAGGATTCCTCAAGGCCTCTCCTAAGGCCAGCTCCCTGACAGCACCCATTGGGAACTCCAGACAGAGAGCCACCCACCCTCCTCCAAGGAGGGCCCTCAAGATTTAACAAATGTATTTCAAAAATTCATCACCATAGCTGTAGATGGTAGACCTGTGACTTCAGTGGTTGAGGCAACTCCCAGGTGGGGAAATTCCATCCACCAAGGCAGGTGAGCAGCAACAAGGCTTAGAGAGTTGCCTGGACCACTGATGGATTCCAGTGACTTCTCAGTGTCTCATAGCTAGGATGAGTCAACAGGAGGAATTCTACTTGGGTCTTCCTGGTCCAAAATCAGCCCTTGATCCTTGGGGCCTCTGGCTCTGTCTCTATCTCTTTATGGATCTATGCCTGTCTTTATCTTTTATTCCTCTTTCTTTGTCTCTTTTTCTTTCTGTCTCTCCTTCCCTCTTTCCATCTCTGTCTGTCTCCATCTCTCTCTGTTTCTTTCTGTCCTCTCCCTGGTCCATGAATGATCACAGATATGAGACAGAAAGGGTCTCAGGCATTATCAGGCCATTCTTTTTATTTTAAGGATAAGGAAACTGAGACCATAAGAAGTTAAATAACTTGTCCAGGTTCATGTGAGTAGTAAATAGGAGAGCTGGGATTTGAATTCAAATCCTTGGACTCTGAATCCAGGCCTCTGGCCATGAAACCTTTAAGTTCATGCTCCAAAGCTGTTGCTCATCCAAGGCTCACTTCTGGGGTTCTCTGTGTGCTTGGTCTCATGGATTCCTTTCCCATCAGTCTCTTGGTGATAAGAAAGGAGGGAATGCTGATGTCCTAGGCCTTCAGTATGTGTGTGTGCATATGTCTGTGCGTGTATACATGTATATGCTTGCACATGTGCATATTTGTGTTTGATGCTTCCCTGGCATGAGTTAATTGGTATGAGAAATTCCTTCCTCCAGAACTGGGGCCACACACTCACATATATACATCCCCATGTAGCTCACCTCTGCACACATGTGTACACACATGCACTCACCCTCACATGGACTCTGTGCTGAATCTCTCATATCAGCACTAGAGGGAACTCCCAGTACAGAAATTCCCATCCCTGACCTGATGATGCAGCTTCTACTTCTTCTAGCCCTGGGTCCCAGAGCTGGCACGTGTCAGCAGTGAGACTTGGCCTCAGGTGGGCCCCAGACTGGAGGCCAAGCCTGGACCCTGTCCCCTACACTAATTCCTTCACTCACTGAGGCCTAATTTTCCCAAATTTATTTACTTACTTGTTTTCAACTTTCAACAATCACTTCCATAAGTTTTAAATTTTCTCCTCCTCCCTTCTCCCTCTCTCCCCAGTCTTATGCAGGCTCTACACATATATTTCTATTAAATACATTTTCACATTAGTCATGTTGCATAGAAGAACTAAAATCAATGGGAGAAAGCATGAGTAAAACATTTAAAATCAAACGTAACAAAAGAGAAAATAGTCTGTTTCATTCTGTGTTCTGAATCCATAGTTCTTTCTATGGATGTGGATGACATTTTTCATCAAGAGTCCTTTGGAAGTATTTTAGATCCTTGCATTTCTGGGAAGGGCTAAGTCTATCAGAAGCAGCCTTCACATATTGTGGCTGTTATTGTGTACAATAGCCTCCTGGTTCTTCTTACTTCATTCAGCATGAATTGATATGTCTGTCCAGATATTTCTGTTCATCATTTCTTATAGCACAAGAGTATTTTATTACATTCATATACTACAAGTTGTTCAGCCGTTCCTCAATTGATGGGCATGCCTTTGATTTCCAGTTCTTGGCCACCACAGGAAGAGTTGCTGTAAATATTTTTGTACAGGTGGGTCTTTTTCCCATTTTTATGATTTCTTTGGGATACAGCCCTAGAAGTGGTATTGCTGGATCAAAGGGTATGCACATTTTTTTAGCCCTTTGTGCATAGTTCCAAACTGCTCCCCAGAATGGTTGGATCAGCTCACAGCTCCACCAACAATGAATTAGTGTTCCAACTCTCCCACATCTTCTTCAACATTTATCATCTTCCTGTTTTGTCATGTTAGCCAATCTGATAGGTGTGATGTGGTATCTCAGAATTGTTTTGATTTGCATCTCTCTAATCAATAGTGATTTAGAGCATTTTTTTATATGACTATAGAAAACTTGAATTTCCTCATCTGAAAACTGCCTGTCCATATCCTCTGAAAATTTTTCAGTTGAGGAATGATTTGTATTCTTGTAAATTTGACTTAGAAATGAAGCCTTTATCACAGACACTAGTTGTAAAAATACTTTCCCAGTTTTCTGCTTCCCTCCTAATTTTGGTTGCATTGACTTTGTGCAAAAACTTCTGAATTTCATGTAATCAAATTATCCATTTTGAATTTCACAATGTTCTCTACCTCTTGTTTGGTCATATCTTCCTCTATTCCCCATAAATCTGACGAATATACTTTTCCTTACTCCCCTAATTTGTTTATAGTATCAGTCTTTATACCTAGATCATGTACCCATTTGTATACCATTTATTCTGGTATATGGTATCAGGCATTGGTCTATGCCCAGTTTCCACCACACTATTTTCAAATTTCCCCAGCAGATTGTGTCAAGTTTATGACTTCTTGTCATAGAAACTGGGGTCCCTGAGTTTATCAAGCAGTAGACTTACTATAGTCATTGAATTCTGTGTTTTGAGTACCTAACATTCCTCTAGTCTACCCCTCTATTTGTTAGCCATAACCAAGTGGTTTTGAAAATTGCTGCTTTATAATACAATTTAAGATTTGGTATTGCTAGGCCACCTTCCCTGTTATTTTTTTCGTATTAATTCCTTTGATATTCTGGACCTTTTGTTCTTCCAGATTAATTTTTATATTATCCTTTCTAGGTCTACAAAATAATTTTTTGGTAGTTTGGTTGGTCTGGCACTGAATAAGTAAATTCATTTAGGTAGAATTTTCATTTTTATTATACTAGCTTGACCTACTCACAAGCAACTGATGTTTTTCCACTTACTTAGATCTGACTTTATTTGTGCAAAAAGCTTTGTAACTGTGTTCATATCGACCCTGCATTTGTTTTGGCTTGTAGATTCCCAAATATTTTATAAAGCCAACTGTAACTTTAAATGGGATTTATCTGTCTCTTGCTGTGGAACTTTGTTAGTAATACATAGAAATGTAGATGATTTATATGGGTTTATTTTGTATCCTGCAACTTTGCTAGAGTTGTTTATCATTTCAAGTAGTTTTTTTACTTGCTGCTTTAGGACCCTCTAAGCATATCATTACGTTGTATGTGAAGAGTGATAGCTTAGTTTTTTCTTTTCCTATTCTAATTCCTGCAATTTCTTTTTCTTCTCTTATTGCTAAAGCTAACATTCTAGTACCATATTGAATAACAGTGGACACCCTGGTTTTACTCCCTGATCTTATTGGAAATGCATCTAGCTTGTCCACATTACATATAATGCTTGCTGATGGTTTTAGGTACATCCTACTTATTATTTTAAGGAGGGCTACATTTATTCCTATGCTCTCCAGTGTTTTCAGGAGGAATGAGTGTTGTATTTTTCTACATCTACTGAGATAACCATATGATTTCTGTTAGTTTTGTTGTTGATATGATCAATAATGCCTATAGTTTTCCTAATAATGAACCAGTCTTATATTTCTGGTATAAATCCTACCTGATCAAAGTGTACTATTCTTGTGAAAATTGCTGTAATATTTCTTGCCAATATCTTATTTACAAGTTTTACATCTATATTCATAAGGGAAATTGGTCTATAATTTTCTTTCTCTGTTTTTGTATCAGCACTATGTTTGTATCATGAAAAGAATTTGGTAGGACTTTTTCTTTCCCAAATTTTTTCCAAATAGTCTATATAGTATTGGAATTAACTATTCTTTGAATGTTTGATAGGATTCACTTGCAAATCCATCTAGACCTGGAGATTTTTGCCTAGGGAATTCATTGATGGCTTTTTCATTTTTTTTTTTCTGAGATGGGGTTACTTAAGTATTCAGCTTCTTTTTCTATTAATCTGGGCAATTTGTATTTTTAAAAATATTCATCCTTCTTACTTAGATTGTCAAATTTAAGGGCATACTGTTGGGCAGAGCGATTTCTAATTATTGTTTTAATTATCTCCTCATTGGAGGTGAATTCATCCTTTACATTTTTGATATTCATAATTTGATTTTCTTCTTTTTTTAAATGAAATTGACCAAGTATTTATAAATTTTATTGTTTTTTTCATAAAATCAATTCAGTTTTATTTATTAGTTCAGCAGTTTTCTTAATTTCAATTTTATTAATCTCTCCTTTGGTTTTCAATACTTCTAATTTGGCATTTACTTGGGGATTTTCAATTTGTTCTTTTTTTAGCTTTTTTAGCTGCATGCCCAATTCATTGATCTCCTCTTTCTCTAGTTTACTCATGTAGCCATTCAATGATTAAAACTTCCCCTAAGAACTATTTTTGCAGAATCTCATAAGTTTTGTTAGATTGTCTCATCATTGTGATTCTCTTGAATAAAGTTGTTGATTGTTCCAATGGTTTGTTGTTTAATCCACATATTCTTTAGGATTAGATTATTTAGTTTTCAATTAATTTTTTGTCTATCTTTCCATGGCCTTTCCTTACATATAATTTTTATTGCATTATGATCTAACAAGGATGCAGTGACCATCTCTGCCTTTCTGCACTGGATTGTGAGGTTTTTATGCCCTAGTACATGGTCAACTTTTGTATATGTACCATGTATCACTCCAAAAAAGGTATATTCCTTTCTATCCCCATTCAGTTTTCTCCAGAGTTCTAGCATATCTTCCTTATCCAGAGTTCTATTCACCTCCTTTACTTATTGCTTGTTTATTATGAGATTATTATGAGAGAAGAGGAGGTTGAGGTCCCCCACGAGTATAGTTTTGCTGTTTATTTCTTCCTGTAACTCCCTTATCTTCTCCTCTAAGAATCTGGATACTATACCTCTTGGTACATATATGTTTAGTAATGATATTACTTCATTGTCTATGGTGCATTTTAGCAGGATATAGTTTTCTTCCTTATCTCTTTTGATTAGATCTATTTTTGTTTTTGCTTTGTCTTGAGATTGGGATTGCTGCCTCTGTATTTTTTACTTTAGCAGAAGCATAACATATTTTGCTTTAACCTTTTACCTTTACCCTATATGCATCCCCCTGTTTCAAATGTGTTTCTTGTAAACAACATATTGTAGGATTATTTATTTTAATTCATTTTGCTATCTGCCTCCATTTTATGGGAGAGGTTATCCCATTCACAGTTATGATTACTATCTGAGTCTTTCTCTCCATACTATTTCCTCCACTGTTTATGTTTTTATTTCTCCCTTCCCTTCCTCAAAAGAGTTTTACTTTCGACCCCCACCTCCCTTGGTCTTCCCTCCTTTCTATCAACTCCTCCTCCCTTTTGTTTCCTTTTTCCCTTACTATGTCTTTCTTTTTGTCTAACCACACACTCCTTTTTCTTTCCCCTTTCCTCTTCTACTACCTGTAGTCCAAGTTATATTTCTGTACTTAACTGAGAATGTTATTCCTTATTTGAACCAAGTCTAATGAGAGTAAAGCTCAAACAATGCTCATGTCCCTTCCCTCTTTCCCTCTACTGTAATGTGTTTTTGTACCTGTTCATGTGATGTAATTTGCCTTTTTCTGCCTTCTTTCCTCTTCTCCCTTTTTACCCCTTAATTAGATTTTCTATCATCACATGAGATAATTTACACCCACATCCTCTATCTATGTATATCCCTTTTAAATGTTGTATAAATTTACAATTCTCAAGATTAACAAGTATCATCCATAGGGATGTAAACAGTTTGCCCATATTGAATAACATTTTTTCTTCTTTGTTCCTATTCATCTTTTTATGCCTCTCATGCATCTTGCATTTTAAGATCAAATTTTCTATTGAGCTCAGGCCTTTTCATAAGGAAGGCCAGGAAATCTTTTATTTCATCGAATCTCCATCTGCTGGCCTGAAAGAGTATGTTCAGTTTTCCTGGGTAACTGATCCTTAGTTGAAGTCCTATCTCCTTTGTCTTAGGGAATATTATATTCCAGTCTCTCCTATCTTTTAATATAGAAGCTGCAAGGTCATGTGTGATCCTGACTATAGTTCCTCAATATTTGACTTGTTCCTTTCTAGCGGCTTGTACTATTTTCTCCTTGACCTGATAATTCTGCAATTTGGCAACAATATTCCCTGGAGTTTTCAATTTGGAATTTGTAGGTGATCAGTGGATTCTTTTACTTTCTATTTTGTCCTCTGGAATTAGGACCTCAGGGTAGTTTTCCTTGATGATTTTTTGGAATATACTGCCTTGGCTATCTTTTTCATCATGGCTTTCTGGTAGACCAATAATTCTTAGCTTTTCTCACCTGGATCTCTTTTCCAGATCAATTGTTTATCAAATGAGATATTTTACATTTTCTTCTATTTTTTCATTCTTTAGATTTTGTTTGACTAACTCTTGATGCTTCATGGAGTCATTAGTTTCTACTTGTCCAATTCTAATCTTTAACGAATAGTTTTCTTCAGTTAGCTTTCATACCTCCTTTTTAAGAGTTATTTTCTCCAGTTAGGTTTTGTATCTCCTTATCCATTTTTTTTTTTTTTTTTTTTTTTTATTTATTTATTTATTTATTTATTTTACATTCATTTTCACAAATTTTTGGGTTCCAAATTTTCTCCCTTTTTCTCCCCTCCCCCCACCCCAATACCCCAAGCAATCTAATTTTCCCTATCTCCAATCTGTCCTCTCTTCTGTCATCCCTCCCTTCCCTTGTCTCTATCTTCTCTTTTCTCCTGTAGGGCCAGATGACTTTCTATTCCTCATTAACTGTATGTCTTCTTTCCTAGTTGCAACAGCAATACTAAACAATTGTTCCTAAAACTTTGAGTTCCAAATTCTCCCCATCCCTCCCTCCCCACCCATTCCCTTTGGTACGGCAGGCAATTCATTATAGGCCATATCTGTGTAGCTTTGCAAATGACCTTCCTGATAGTCGTGTTGTGTAAGACTAACTGAATTGCCATCCCTCCTCACCTGCCCCTCATTGTTTCTCTTTGATCCTGTCCCTCCCCAAGTGTTGACTTTCAATTACTCCCTCCTCCCTTTGCCCTCCCTTCCATCATCCCCCCCCAATATCTCCTTCTCCCCCGCTTTCTTATACTGTAAGATAGGTTTTCATACCAAAATGAGTGTGCATTTCACTCCTTCGTTTAGTCAAATGTGATGAGGGTAAACTTTTGTTTGTTTGTTTGTTTGTTTTTGTTTTTTTTTTTTTTCTTCAGCTCTCCTCTTTTTCCTTCCATTAAAAACATCTCCTACTTGCCTCTTAAATGACATATAGTTACCCCCTTCCATTTCTCCCTCTTTCCTCTCACTACATTTCTCTCTCATCATTTACCTTAATTCCTTTTAAGGTATGGTCCCATCCTATTCAGTTCAATCTGTGCTCTCTGTCTCTGCATGTGAATGCATGTGTGTATGTGTGTGCATGCGTGTACATGTGTATGTGTGGTCCCACCAACCACCCAGATACTGAAAAGTTTTAAGAGTTAGAAATATTGTCCTTCCATGTATGAATGCAAACAGTTCATTTCTAGTAAGTCCCTTAATACTTCTCCTTGCTATTTACTTTTGCATGCTTCCTCTCAGTCTTGTGTTTGAAAGTCAAATTTTCTTTTCAGCTCTGGTTTTTTCATCAAGAATGATTGAAAGTCCTCTGTTTCATTGAAAGACCATATTTTCCCTTGAAATATTATACTCAGTTTAGCCGGGTAGGTGATTCTTGGTTTGAGTCCTAGTTCCTTTGCCTTCTGGAATATCCTATTCCACGCCCTTCGATCCCTTAATGTAGAAGCTGCTAGATCTTGGGTTATCCTGATTGTATTACCACAGTACTGGAATTGTTTGTTTCTGGCTGCTTGCAAGATTTTTTCCTTGAGCTGGGAGTTCTGGAATTTGGCCACAATGTTCCTAGGAGTTTCTCTTTTTGGATCTCTTTCAGGTGGTGATCGATGGATTCTTTCAATACTTATTTTGCCCTCTGGTTCTAGAATGTCAGGGCAGTTTTCCTTGATAATTTCATGCAAGACGATGTCTAGGCTCTTTTTTTGATCATGGCTTTCAGGTAGTCCCATAATTTTTAAATTGTCTCTCCTTGATCTATTTTCCAGGTCAGTTGTTTTTCCCATGAGATATTTCACATTCTCTTCCATTTTATTGTTCTTTTGGTTTTGTTTGGTGATTTCTTGGTTTCTCATAAAATCATTAGACTCCATCTGTTCCATTCTAATTTTGAGAGAACTATTAAATTCAGTGAGCTTTTGAGCCTCTTTTTCCATTTGGCTCATTTTGCTTTTGAATGCATTCTTCTCCTCATTGGCTTTTTGAACCTCTTTTGCCAATTGAGTGAGCCTATTTTTCAAGGTGTTAATTTCCTCAGCATTTTTTTGGGTCTCCTTTACCAAGATATTGACCTTTTTTTCGTACTCTTCTTGCATCTTTGTCATTTCTTTTCCCAGTCTTTCCTCCACCTGTCTAACTTGCTTTTCAAAATCCTTTTTAAGCTCTTCCAAGGCCTGAGCCCACCCAACACCCCCCCTGGGGTGTCTGGGGTACTGAGGCCCCACCCTCCACATCTTTCCCTGATGGGAAAAATACATTCTCGTCCTCCCCATCAGATCCGAAGGTTGGGATCATTTGCATTTGTTGGAAAAAACTCTCTAAAGTCTTATTTTTCTTCCCCTTTCTAGGCATTTTCCCAGCCAGTTACTTGACTTCTGAGATTCCTTTCCACCCCCGCCTGGATCTAGTGCTTGGCCTCTGAGATTTAAATGGGCTTTCCTCCTGCTGGCTGTCAATCAGTGAGCTTTAGTTCAGGTGCTGGGGCGGGGCCAGGGCTGTCTCCGAGACTCTGATCCCTCGGAGGGGGGGGGGGGGCTTTATGCAGAGACTCTCAAGAATGGAGCGGGTGGGGGCGGGGTGGGGGGCCCGCCTCCCAATCTCAGCTCCCTTGGGGGTCCCGAGCAGAAGTCTTCAGCAACAGAGCGGGCTGGGGGCAGGGCCGTTTCCCAGGCTCAGCTCCGTCAGGTTTTATGCGGGAATCTTCCGTAATGAAGATCCTGCCTGCTGCTGGAGGATTCCTGAGTCCCGGTCCGCTGCCGCCTCAGCCCCAGCCCACGCCTCTGCCTCCACCGCTTCCTGCCCCCGTCCCTGCCGCCGCCGCTTCCTCCCGAGGGGGCCCGAGCCACAGACACCCTGCTTCCCCTCTCCTTCAGCCCGGCCTCTCTCACTGACCTGCTTCTGTGGGCGGAGGGACTTTCCCGGTTGCTTCAGCTTCCGTCTCTGAAGCCTGCTCCGATCCGCTTCTCTGAGGCCTCGGCCAGGGCAGCGCTGGGGGTCGGGTTTACTCTCCGGGGCGCGCCGGACCCTGCGGACGGGTCTTGAGGGCTCCCTGGGACGGAAATCTCCTCCACTCTGCCTCTGCACAACTTGCACTCACCCAGAATCTATGGGGGACTCTTTCTACACCAATTCCATGGGCTTTGGTTTCGGAGCTCGTAAACGTGCGTCCTTCTACTCCGCCATCTTGGCTCCGCCCATCCTCCTTATCCATTTTGCCAATTTTACCTTTTAAGCAGCTTATTGTATTTTTAAAATCATTGGCGAATTTTTCTTTTACTTCTTTTATTCTGTGTCTCTACATCTAGAAGGTAAATTATTTTTAAAAAAAATGTTTATTTATTTTTAGTTTTCAACATTCGTTTCCACAAAATTTTGAGTTCCAAATTTTCTCCCCACCTCTCTCCTCTCACCCACCCCAAAATGCCAAGCATTCTGATTACCCCTTCCACCCACATGCCCTCCCTTCTATCACCCTTCCCTTTCCTTATCCCCATCTTTTCTCTTGTCTTGGAGGTCAAGATAAATTTCTATACCCCATTACCTGTATTTCTTATTTCCCAGTTGTATGCAAAAAGAATTCTCAACATCTGTTCCTAAAACTTTGAGTCCCAACTCCTCTTCCTTCCTCCCTCCTCACTCATACCCACTGATAAGTCAAGAAATTCAATATAGACTATATAAATGTAGCTTTGCAAGTGACTTCCATAATAGTCATGTTGTGTAAGACTAACTATATTTCCCTCCATGCTAACCTGCCTCCCATTTCTTCTATTTTCTCTTTTGACCTTGTCCCTCCCCGAGAGTGTTCACTTCTAATTGCTCCCTCCTCTCCTTTGTCCTCCCTTCCATTATCCCCCAATCCTGCTTATCCCTTTCTCCCCTACTTTCCTGTAATATAAGATAGGTTTTCTTACCAACATGAGTGTGCATGATATTACTTCCTTGAGCCAAATGTGATGAGAGTAAGCTTCACTTTTTCCCTCTTACCTCCCCCCATTTCCCCTCCATTGTAAAAGCTTTTCCTTGCCTCTTTTATGAGAGATAATTTGCTCTATTCCATTTCTCTCTTTCTCCTCCCAAAATATTCCTGTCTCACACCTTAATTTTATTTTTTTAGCTATGATCCCTTGCTATTCAATTCACCTTATGCTCTCTCTCTCTCTCTCTCTCTCTCTCTCTCTGTGTGTGTGTGTGTGTGTGTAATCCCTCCAACTACCCAAATACAGAGAAAAGTTTCAAGAGTTAAAAATATCATCTTTCCATGTAGAAATGTAAACAGTTCAACTTTAGTAAGTCCCTTATGATTTTTCTTTGCTGTTTACCTTTTCATGCATCTCTTAATTCATGTGTTTGAAAGTCAAATTTTCTTTTGAGCTCTGGTCTTTTCATCAAGAATGCTTGAAAGTCCTCTATTTCATTGAATGACCATTTTTCCCCCTGAAACATTATACTCAGTTTTGCTAGGTAGGTGATTCTTTGTTTCAATCTAGTTCCTTTGACTTCAGAAATATCAAATTCCATGCCCTTCAATCCTGTAATGTAGAATATGCTAGTTCTTGTGTTATCCTGATTACATTTCCACAATACTTGAATTGTTTCTTTCTAGATGCTTGCAGTATTTTTTCGCTGACCTGAGAACTCTGGAATTTGACTACAATATTCCTAGGAGTTTCTCTTTTAAGGTCTCTTTCAGTGGATTCTTTCAATATTTATTTTACCCTCTGGTTCTAGAATGTCAGGGCAGTTTTCCTGATAATTTCATAAAGAATGATGTCTACACTCTTTTTTGACTATGGCTTTCAGGTAGTCCCATAATTTTTAAATTACCTCTCCTGGATCTATTTTCTAGGTCTGTGTTTTTTCCAATGAGATATTTCACATTATCTTCTATTTTTTCATTCTTTGTTTTCATTTTTTAATTTCTTCATTTCTGACAAAGTCATTAGCCTCCATCTGCTCCATTTTAATTTTTTTATATAAATTTATTAATTTAACTTTTTACATTCATTTTCACAAAATTTTGAGTTCCAAATTTTCTCCCCTTTTATCCCCTCTCCCCACCCCAATACAACGACCAATCTAATTTTCCCTATCGCCAATCTGCCCTCTCTTCTGTCATCCCTCCCTTCTCTTGTCCCCATCTTCTCTTTTGTCCTGTAGGGCCAGATGACTTTCTATTCCCCATTAACTGTATTTCTTATTTCCTACTAGCAAGAACAATACTAAACAGTTGTTCCTAAAACTTTGAGTTCCTTTAGTCGAATGTGATGAGAGTAAACTTCTTGTTTTTTTTCTCAGCTCTCCTCTTTCTCCCTCCACTAAAAAGTCTCCTGCTTGCCTCTTGAATGAGATGTAATTTACCCCATTCCATTTCACCCTCTCTCCTCCCACTACATTTCTCTCTCACCATTTACCTTAATTTCTTTTCAGCTATGGTCCCATCCTATTCAATTCACTCTGTGCTCTTTGTATCTGTGTGTGCATGCACAAGTGTACGTGTGTGTGTGTATGTGTGTGTGTGGTCCCACCAACTACCCAGATACTGAAAAGTTTTAAGAGTTACAAATATTGTCTTTCCATGTAGGAATGTAAACAGTTCACTTTTGGTAAGTCCCTTATGACTTCTCTTTGCTGTTTACTTTTTAATGCTTCTTCTCATTCTTGTGTTTGAAAGTCAAATTTTCTTTTCAACTCTGGTCTTTTCATCAAGAATGCTTGAAAGTCCTCTGTTTCATTGAAAGACCATATTTTCCCCTGAAGTATTATACTCAGTTTTGCTGGGTAGGTGATTCTTGGTTTGAGTCCTAGTTCCTTTGACTTCTGGAATATCCTATTCCATGCCCTTCGATCCCTTAATGTAGAAGCTGCTAGATCTTGTGTTATCCTGATTGCATTTCTACAATACTGGAATTGTTTCTTTCTAGCTGCTTGTAAGATTTTCTCCTTGACCTGGGAATTCTGGAATTTGGCCACAATGTTCCTAGGAGTTTCTCTTTTTGGATCTCTTTCAGTTGGTGATCGATGGATTCTTTCAATACTTATTTTGCCCTCTGGTTGTAGAATATCAGGGCAGTTTTCCTCGATAATTTCATGGAAGATGATGTCTAGGCTCTTTTTTTGATCATGACTTTCAGGTAGTCCCATAATTTTTAAATTGTCTCCCCTGGATCTATTTTCCAGGTCAGTTGTTTTTCCCATGAGATATTTCACATTCTCTTCCATTTTTTCATTCTTTTGGTTTTGTTTGGTGATTTCTTGGTTTCTCGTAAAGTCATTAGACTCCATCTGTTCCATTCTAATTTTGAGAGAACTATTCTCTTCAGTGAGCTTTTGAACCTCCTTTTTCCATTTGGGTAATTTTGCTTGTGAAAGCATTCTTCTCCTCATTGGTTTTTTGAACCTCTTTTGCCAATTGAGTGAGCCTATTTTTCAAGGTGTTATTTTCTTCAGCATTTTTTTGGGTCTCCTTTAGCAAGGTGTTCACCTGCTTTTCATGCTTTTCTTGCATCTCTCTCATTTCTCTTCCCAGTTTTTCCTCCACCTGTCTAACTTGATTTTCAAAATCCTTTTTGAGGTCTTCCATGTCCTGAGCCCACCAGACATCCCTCTGGGATGTCTGGGATACAGAGGCCCCAACCTCCATTTCTTTCCCTGATGGCAAGAATTGTTCCTCATCATCAGAATTGAAAGGCGGGAACATCTGAACCCTATCAAAGTAGCTTTCTATAGTCTTATTTTTCTTCCCTTTTCTGGGCATTTTCCCAGGCAGTTACTTGACTTCTGAGATTCCTGTCCACCCTCGCCTAGATCCGCCCAGCTAGTGCTTGGGGTCTGAGATTCAAATGGGCTTTCCATGGCAGGTGCAGCTGCTATTCAATGTGAGCTTAAGTTCTGGTGCTTGGGTGGGGGCAGGGCCACCTCCCAGGCTCAGTTCCCTCAGGGTGTTTATGCAGAGACCCTCAGTAATGTCCCTGACCTTCTCCCTGCCTGGGGAGTCCCGGGCCGCCACTGCTGCCTCTGCCACTGCCTCTGCCGCTGCCTCCCAAGGGCACCTGAGTCACGGAGACACCCCGTTCCCCTCTCGGCCAGCCCAGACGTCTCTCTCACTGACCTGTAGTGCCTGTGGGCAGAGGAACCTTCGTGGGCGGAGGGACCTTCGTGGCTGCCGGAGATTCTGTCCCTGAAGCCTGCTCGGATCTGCTCCTCTGGGGCCGTGTGACTAGGCCAGCTCAGGGGTGGGCTCCGCTGTCCAGAATGTGATGGAACCCTGGGGACGGCTCTCCAGGGCTCTCTGTAACGGAAATCTTTTCCACTGTGTTTCTGCGCACCTTGCAGTGCTCCAGAATTTGTGGGGATTTCTTTTTGCAGGAAATATATGGACTGTGGGTTCGGAGCTAGCATACGTGAGTCTTTCTACTCCGCCATCTTGGTTCTACCCCTCCATTTTAATTTTTAAAAGAACTATTTTGTTCAATGAGTTTTTGAACCTCCTTTTCCATTTGGCTAATTCTGCTTTTTAAAGCATTCTTCTCCTCACTGTTTTTTTGGACCTATTTTGCCAATTGAGTTAGCCTATTTTTAAAGGTGTCATTTTCTTCAGTGCTTTTTTTGAGTTTGCTTTAGCAAGCAGTTGACTTGCTTTTCATGATTTTCTTGCATCTCTCTCATTTCTCTTCCCAATTTTTCCTCCACCTCTCTTACTTGATTTTCAAAATCCTTTTTGACCTCTTTCGTGGTGTGAGACCATTGCATATTTATTTTGGAAGCCTCTGATGGTAAGCATTGTTCTTTGTCATCTGAATGGATGGAAGGTAATACCTGTTCACCAAGAAAATAACATTTTTTTTTCCTTTTTGGGAATTTTCCCAGACACTTATTTGACTTTTGAGTACTTTGCCAAGAGGAGGGTATACTCTGAGGACCTGTAAGTTCTCAGGTCCTCCAAGGTGGCACAATCAAGGAAAAGGTATTTACTCCTCTCCTGGCCTGTGCACTGGCCTTGGAGCAACCAAAAACTTTTCTGCCCAGAATCTGTGAGTAGAATATCCTCTCCACAATTGCCTCCAACTCTGGCATGCTAGTGCTTCTTCTCACTCCCAGGATGGTTCTCCCAGGGGTTTTAGGCAGAGGGCTCCATTAATGGATGCTGCAGCTGCTGCTGCCTTCCCTGGCTCAGCCTGTGGCTGGGGCTAGGGCAGAACTCTGCTTACTACTTCCCCAGTTGAAAAAGCCCTCTCACTCACTGACCTTTGAAGCTGTCTTTGGTATTTGTGGGTTTAGGAATCTGAGAACTGCCACTGCTGTGGGGATTCTTCCCCAGAGGTCTGTTTCCGTCCTGTTCCTTCTGGTGCCATGTGACCAAGGCTGGGCTGTGCTCTGCTCCATGCCCTGTGCAATAGACATTTCCTGTTGGTCTTCCAGACTACCTTGGGCTGGATATCTCTTTCACTCTGTCGTTCTGTGGTTTCTGCTGCACTAGAATTGGTTGAGAGTCATTTTTTACAGGTATTTTATGTGCTGTGGGGGAAGAGCTAGAGTATGTGCACCTTTCTACTCTACCTTCTTGACTCTGCCCCCTTTCTTTTATCTCTTTAGTTTGACTTTTAAAATCCTTCTTCAACTTTTCCAAGCATGTTCTTTGGGCTTGAGACAAGTTTATATTCTCTTCTGAGGTTTCAGATGTCATTATAGCATTCATGCTGTCCTCTTCTGAATTTGTATTTTTTCCTTCCCTGTCCCTGTAATAAGATTCTATATTCTCTGCTTTTCTAATTAGCTTCTCGATCATGGTAATTTCTTTTCCTGGCTTTTAAAGTGGATCTCTGCTTCTGGGACACAGGACCTCTGTCCCACATTTCTTGTGTTGGGAGCTAGAGTCCTAGTTACTGGTTTTATGCTCTGTGGCCTGTGGTTCTTTCTACTGGAAGTTATATCATGCTGCAGCTTACCTGGTGCTGAGCTGGCTGGTGTGTGCCAAGATTGGGGCCAGGTCAAGCCTGAGTTTCCCTGGGGTTACACTTAAGCTCCTGGAGTGAGTTGTTGTGGACAGGTGTTCTGACCTTGGAAGGTCTTCTCCTCCCATAGGGCTGTACTAACTCCATCTGTGTTGATGTCTGCCCAATTTCTCTGGCTGTGGTAAGACATACCTGGGGTCCTGGTGTTGGCACTTACTGGCTCCACCCCTCTAGGGCTCAGGATCTCTAACTGGTCTGCTGAGGTGGGGCTTGCTGGGATGCTTCCAGTTCTGCACTGGTCCCCTTCAGCCAAAGCAGGAGTGACTCTTCCAGGTGATCTCCCCAGCTTTCCAAATTAAAAGATTGCTGGCTCCACTATTCCAGGACTTTTCCTGGGGAAATATTCTCTGGGTTCTTCAGAGTTAACAAGAGAGTGTGAGAGTACTTAGAATTTACTCCACTATCCTGGTTCCTAGACATTCAGGTAGGTGACTTTCAAACACTAATCTGTGGACTGCTAGACCAGGAGTAGCTGCTGCAGCTGCTATGGGCCCTGCACTTTTCTCTCACCCAGTTCTGTTGGACTCCCTTCCTGTGCTGAGCAGTTTGGGAATCCCAACTGCTACTGGTCATTCAGGCTTCCTGAGGCCATTCTTTCTCTGCTGTGGCCACATTTGCTCTGTTGCTGCCCACATGCTCTGAGCTCACCCAGCCAGGTGTAATAGATTCTTCCCATTGACCTTTCAGGCTGTCCTGGGATGGAAATCTGACACACTCTGTTTCCTAGTGGATTCTGCCACTGATATTTAATAATTTTTAAGAGTGTTTAAAGATCCTAAGATGAAAAAAGTTTGATCCCTGCTGCATTATGTCATGATGACTCTTCAACCCTAGTTGTAGGCATCAATAGAATACTGAGACACATTTTGAGGTAGGGAGACAGAGAACCCTGGGGTTGGCATTTGTCTCTGACACTTGCCAACCTTGTAACTCTGGGTGGAGCTCCTCCAGTGTTGTGGACAGATCCCTACCCTGATGAAACCTGGGGCCTGGAGGGACATTTAGTGTTCTATAGATCAGGGAATAGGGAGGATTCTGGAAGGGCAGGACCTGTCTGTCACAGGTGAGACTGAGAGGTGCTAGTTGCCTGCCTCAGAATTCACACTGGAGAGGGATTTGCCTGAAAGTGGTGAAAGACTTGACCTTTCTTGTCATTGGGGAAGTACAAGTTGCAATGGAGAAGCAAGAGTTCTTTGTGGCATGCTTGAACTTGGCAAACAGCCCTCCAGATGTCCCTGTAGAGACCCCAGAATCAAAGGAAGGGGGAGACCCTCTTTTACCTTGGCCTTTTTTATCTGAGGATCTCCAGTCTTGCTTGGGAGGCCTGACTACCTAGTTTGTTTGATCAGTGGCAATCCCCCACTGATTTCTTCCCTAATTGTTGTGGAGGAAAGAAGGTTTCCTCTGCCTCCTGTTGGACTGGGGCTCTCCTGGCTGCCTTCCAGAAAGGTCAGGATTTTGTAAAACAAATCTCCCCAAGCTTTTCCAGGCACTTGGAAAATCTCAAGGTTTCTTTCATCTTGTCCCAAGAATTTGAAGGCCCTTCACAACCAGGCTTTGAGCACAATCATCCCCTCTATGCCTGGCACACTCTTCTTCTCCCTCTGAGCCTCATAAAAATCCTAGTTTCTTATTTTTAAATAATTCATGTATTTTTAGTTTCCACAAGATGTTGAGTTTCAAATTTTCTCCCCATCTTTCACCTCCTCCACTCCAAGACATCATACATTCTGATTACCCCTTTCCCCAATCTGCTGTCCCTTCTATCACACTCCTCCCTTTCCTTACTCCTATCTCCTCTATTTTCCTGTAAGGTAAGTTAGAGTTCCGTGCTCCATTATCTATATTTCTTATTTCCCAGGTGGATGTAATTTTTTTTTTTAACATTCGTTTTAAAAACTTTGAGTTTCAACTTCTCTCCCTTCCTCCCTCTCCACCCATCCCCACTGAGAAGTCAAGTAATTCAATACAGGTTATACATGTGTAATCATGTAAAAGACTTCCATAAAAGTCATGTTGTGAAAGACTAACTATATTTCCTTCCAACCTTTCCTGTCCTCCATTTATTCTATTCTCTCTTTTGACCTTGTCCCTCCCCAAAAGTGTTTACTTCTAATTACTCTCTCCTCCCATTTGCCCTCCCATTTATTATCCCCCTTAGACACCATTTATCCCCTTCTCCCCTACTTTCCTGTAGAGTAAGATTGATTTTAATACCACATTGAGTGTGTATGTTATTCCCTCCTTAAGCCAAGTGTGATGAGAGTAAGCTTCACTTTTTCCCTCTTACCTCTCCCCTTTTTCCCTCCATTGAAAAAGCTTTTTCTTGCTTCTTTTATGAGAGATAATCTTGCCCATTCCATTTCTCCTATTCTCTTCACAATATATTCCTCTCTCACATCTTAATTTTACTTTTTTAGATATCATACCTTTTTATTCAACTCACCCTGTGCTTTCTGTCTCTGTGTGTGTGTGTGTATGTGTGTGTGTGTCATCCCACCAACTACTCAGATACTGAAAAAAGTTTCAAGAGTTACAAATATTATCTTTCCATGTAGGAATGTAAACAGTTCAACTTTGGTAAGTGCCTTATGATTTCTCTTTCCCTTTACCTTTCTCTTCATTCTTGTGTTTGAAAGTCAAATTTTCTATTCAGCTCTGGTCTTTCCATCATGAATACTTGAAAGTCCTCTATTTCATTGAATAGCCATTTTTTCCCCTGAAGAATTATATTCAATTTTGCTGGGTAGGTAATTCTTGGTTCTAATCCTAGCTCCTTTGACTTCTGGAATATAATATTCTGAACCCTTTGATCTCTTAATGTAGAAGCTGCCACATCCTGTGTTATCCTGGATTGTATTTCCACAATACTCAAATTGTTTCTTTCTGGTGACTTGCAATATTTTCTCCTTGACCTGGGAACTCTGGAATTTGGCCACAACACCCCTAGGAATTTTTCTTTTCAGATCTCTTTCAGGAGGTGATTGGTGGATTCTTTCAATATTTGTTTTACCCTCTGGTTCTAGAATATCAGGGCAGTTTTCCTTGATAATTTCATGAAAGACGAAATTATCTCTTTTCTTGATCTTGACTTTCAGGTAGTCTCATAATTTTTAAATTGTCTCTCTTGAGTCTATTTTCCAGATCAGTGGTTTTTCCAGTGAAATATTTCATATTGTATTCTACTTTTTCATTCCTTTGGTTTTGTTTCACAGTTTCTTGATTTTTCATAAAATCAATAGCTTCCATCTTCTCCATTGTAATCTTTAAGGAATTATTTTCTTCAGTGAGCTTTTGGATCTACTTTTCTATCTGACCTAGTCTCCTTTTTATGGCATTCCCCTCCTCATTGGGTTTTTGAATTTCTTTTGCCATTTTTTGCTGTCTTTTACCAAAAGTCTATTTTTTAAAGTTTTAAAGTTTATTTTCTTCAGCATTTTTTGGGTCTCCTTAAGCAAACAGTTTACTGGGTTTTCATGATTTTCTTGCATCATTCTTATTTCTCTTCCTAATTTTTGCTCTACTTCTCTTACCTGATTTTCAAAATCCTTTTTGAGCTCTTCCACTGGCTGAGACCAATTCATGTTTTTTTTGGAGGCTTTTGATGGAGTAGTTTTGACCTTGTTTTCTTATGTTTGCATGCTTTTGTCTTCCTTGTCACCAAAATGAAATTCTATAGTCTGATTTTTTTTTTCCTCATTTTCCCAGTCATTTACTTGACTTTTGAGCTTTTTGTCAAGGTGATTCTCAATTTCCAGTTGGGGTAGGGGGATATACTGTCAACAGCTTGATCGTCCCTCAATCTGTGGGCCTAGAATTCCAGAAACAGTGCCTGCAGTTGCCCCTGCTGCTGCTGTGGGTTCCTCCACCCCTTCCCCTTCTGTCACCCTGTGGTTGAGACCAGACCACTCCACTCCCTACACTGATCCCATGGACTTTTCCCACTGACCTTCCAATTTGTCCTCAGCATTTTGGGGTCCTGAAGTCTGGAATCAGCCACAGGTGCGAGAGATACAATCTTCCCAAGACTTGCTCAGGTCCTGTCTGTGCAGGCAGGGCTTATGCTGGACTGCACTCTGCCCCTACTGCGGTGTGATGGATACTTCCTGGAGCTCTTTCAGGATGTCTTGGACTGGAGATCTGCTTCACTCCATCATTCCATAAGTTCTGCTGCTCCAGAATTTGTTTAGCCTATTGTTTTTCTTTTACAGGTATTTGACTGGACTTGGCAGGAGAAAGTGTATCCTGGGATACTCTAGAAAGTGTGTGCTGTTACTCTGCCATCTTGGCTCCTCCCCTTTAACATTCCCTAATTTCTTTCAAAGGCATTTCCTGATCCCCGCAGTTGCTAATGACTCTCCATATTGGTTATGTGTATGTATGCATGCATGCATGTATGTATGTATGGGCACATGTTGTCTTCCTTAATAGAAGGTAAGATTCTTGAGGGTAGACACTGCTTAATTTTTGACTTTGTATCTCCAGCTTCTGATCTGGTGTTTGGCATATGGTTAGTGCCTTATAAATGGTTGTTGATGGATCAGTATAGATGAAAATAGGTAAAGACCAACATTTATATAGTGTTTTGAGGTTTGCAAAGTGCTTTACAGATGCTGTCTCACTGGCAAAAACCTCAGGGGTAGTTACTATTATTATTTCCCATTGTATAGATGAGAAAACTGAGGCAGACAGAGGTTAAGTGACTTGTCCTAGCTTAGTAAGTATCTGAAGTTGGATTTGAACTCAGTTTGCCCTGACTCCAGATGCAGAACTCTTCACTGTGCTTACTAGTTTCCCAATCTGAATCTCTGACCCTAAACTCTCCTGAAATTCTGTGTCCTGGCTCTTCCAGTTCCTGAGAATCTGTGTGCACCTGGTCTGCTTGTGAGTGCCTCAACATCTACAGATTCTATACTGAATCTGCCTCTTCATGCAGTATAATGTCTTTGTTTTTGTTGCTTGCAGAGCCTCCTTTCCAGTTGGTATGGAGTACTCCAGGCACAGAGCCATCAAAACCACACCTTGCTTCAGACTCATCTCCAAGGAGAATCCTTCCTGACATCCTGAGGTGTCAGTGTCTGTTCCCTCTCCCCCCAATCATAATCCAATGGGTGCAGTAAACTTTTGAGTCCAAATCTTGTCCTTGACTTTGGTTGACACAAAATGTCCTGTTTGGTTCTGGCCCATGGCTCCAACCCATTCAAATGTTTTTTCTCATTTTGACTCTGTCCTCGACTGTGTCAACCAATTCTAAGTCATTGGCATGAACATGAGTGTCTTCTCCTCTGTTTCCATGTTTTGTCTCTTCCCCCACAACTTCAGGAGAATATGGCCTCAGGCTGAATTTGCCTCTTTTGATGCCTTGGAACACTTAAGTTTACAGTTTGCCGAACTCCCATAAATTTTTCCTTAAGGTTTTGGTCCTATTTCTATCATCCTGTACCAGAATGAGAAAAGAACTTGGGTTCAGATCCTGGCTCTTGTACTTCCCACCTGTGTGACCTTGGGCAAGTAACTTAACTTCCTCAGGTTTCAGGTTCCTGATCTGTAAAATGAAAGGATTAACAAGATATGTTAACTCTGAGGTCCCCTTTGGCTCTCCATTATGTGATCTCCACAGAAGATAATAAGCTACTTTAGGGAAGGGGCTATTTGGGTTTTTGCGTCTCATCCCTAGGACAGTGTCTGTCATACAGTGTACCCTTAGATATGTGCTTGCTGATTGAGTGATTTCCCCTCTTTGTACACTTGCTCCTTTGAACCCAAGTATAGAAACTTCCATTGATATTGTTGGTGTCTTATTAGAGATGGCTCCATGTTCTGACCCAGGGAAAACTGCCTGGATTTTAACTTTCTAATACAATAGGGCAAGTAGGTGCTGGTTAACCACACAGTCTTTCATGGAGGAGGAACAGCAAAGAGGGCACATTATATTTCATCCAGAAGATCCTTCAGTGTGGGGGATTCTTGCAATGGGTGCCCAGGGCACTAGCTCCTTTTATCCTTCAAGGGTACCCTCTGACCCAGTCTGTGGGATACAACTGAGGGATGGCAGAAATATAACTTACTTCCTTTTGGCTTTGCCTTTTATTGATGGCACCATTTGGTGTATTTTTTGGGGAGGAGGGAAGCAATTTTGCACAATTAGGAAAGCTGTGAGCAGGACTGTCAGGGCACACCTCTGTAGAGTTCATTTCATGTGTACAGCTAAGTAGGTGGTTGAAATCATCAAGACAACCAGCGTGGGCAAATAGCTTAATTTAATATTTTCTTAAACAGCCAGTGATGGAAAACTCAGCTAATGGCCGCAATCGAGTCCCCTTGCTGAGCCATCTCCCCTGGGTCATCAGATTGGGGATGATTCCCTGCTAAATGTGGCCTGAGTCCAGCCTTCTTGTGTGAGAAATGATGGCAAGTAATCTCACCATCTGTGGTCGTTGTGGGTGGAATCTCCCATTTGGGGGAGCATCAATCAACATTCATTATCAAATGAGCCCTCAAAGTTTAGAAAAATATTTCTGCAGAAGAAACAGCAAAGAAGAACATTTTTCCTTCTTATTTTTTTTCTTTCTACCTTCTTTTTTTGTGCGCAGAGGAAAAAAGTAACTAGTCTTAATGTGCCATCTGAGGTATGCAGAGCTGACCTAACCATGCATGTTCAGCAGTCAAGATTCCTGCATTGGGAACCTCTGCTACAATTTTAAAAATATCTCTTTTGGGGGCCTCATCTGTGCTCTCTAGTAGCTGTACAATCAGAAATGAGAGTCTGTAAATGGTAAGTAATCTTCTTACAGGCAACTTTCTTGATCATCAGGGCCCAGGTAGAGTTGGGGAATATGGCTCCCTATTCTAGACCTAAAGGACTTCTTGTCTCTGTTTGACAGTCAGGGAACCAAGAATTCTTTGAAAGTTATTCTTGATCAATGGCTTGGAAAATTCTTCACTGCATGATCTAAGTGAAAAAAAATAGAATGAAGATGTGTCATTCACCTGGGAAAGAATTTTTCCAAAACTCTTTTACACATGACCCCAAAGGAGCTTCTCCAGGTTCTCATAGCCCTTTCCTGTCACTCTTGCCATGACCACCACCTATTCTTTCTGGGTTTTCCAGAGCATCCAGAAATTTAGTTTGGCTGTAGTTTAATGCCTGTGGGTGAGATGGGGAGTCCCACTGCCCAACTTCTTCCAGGTACTGAATCTGATGTGTTGGGGGAGATGGGACTAGGAGTCCCCCAAGCTTTTGGCATTGGTCTTTATGCATCTTTACAATTGAATTGCACAAAATACCAGATATTTTGCAGTTGGGAGAGGTATTTAGTAGGGTATAAAAATGCAGGGGGCTTCTCAATTCATTAAAGAACATACCAATCTAGGAGAAGTCAGACTAAGGAGTTCCTGAACCATTTGTGGAATTATTAGCTCAGCAACATCCTGATTTATTAAGAATGCTTTCTATATAATAAAAACAGAACCCTTATCAATAATCCTTGAGCTATAAATCATACAGTTATTTCTACAAAGAAGATGACAGTAAATTATAACATACTTGTGTATTAGTCAGTTGCTATCCTAAGCCCATTTAGCACCTATGCCTTTATTACACAGATACCCACACAGAGGATTTGTGGAACATGACTCATTGGAGTCATGAAACCCTGTGTCCAAGTTGTACCTCTGACACTACCAGGTGAGCACATTACTTACCCTCTCAGCTTTTCTGAGCAGATCTTGAGGATGATGTTATGGATGAATCACAGATCTCCATGGATAAGGGAATTCCCCAAACTGATTTATCAAATCCACTCCCTCCTCTTCCTTCCCCTCTTGCCTCCCACCATTTATTTATATATTTACATGCTTAATTCCACAAACATTTATGAAGCTCCCATCACATGAAAGGACAGAGGATACAGAGACAAAAATGAAACAGTGGCTGCCCTCAAAGAGTTCACTCTCTAATGAGGGAATACAACATCTATACACATGGTTAACTACAAAATGTAGGCCAATAATTTGATCAAACAGAATGTGTTGATAACAGATGGGATGAAAATTTTGATAGCTTATAAGGAAGCCAGGGCTTCTTTGTGTAGGAAGAGCTGCATTCTTGACATTTGGAATCATTTTTGCCAAGGCACCTAGGCAGAGAATGGAATTTTAGGTTTCAGGAATAGCCAGCAGACTGGAACATATGAGTGCTTGAAGGAGAGAAATGGTCAATGAGACTGGGAAGTAGGGTGGTAGAACACCCCAGGGGTAGAAGTCTCAGATTGGAAAATGTTTTACATTCCAGGATAAGAATCTGGCTATTTGATTTTATAGGCAACTGGTGGCCAAGATTTTTAGGAGAGAAGAAAGGTGGCATGGTGAGATATATGTTTTAGGAATATCGGTCTGACAGCTGAATGGGGAACAGATTGGAGAAGGGAAATACTAGATGCAGAGAGATTTATTAGGAAGTATTGCAATAATTTAGGAAGGAGTCAATGAAGGTCCAAATTGTAGTAGATGCTATGTAAGCATCTACATCCCTGTAGGATACAAGAGATATTGTAATGGTGGAAGTTGAGGAGCATGAGATTTGGCTACCTACTGAAGGTGGAAACTGAGAAGAATGAGCTTATGATGATTCCAAGATGGCAGACATGGATGACTGGAAGGGTAGTGGTACTTTCAACAGAAATGGGGATGTGTACAATAGACAAGTTTGAACACAGATGCAGTCTATGCTGCTTGGTGCATCTTTAGTTTTAAATGCCTATGGGACATCCAGGTAGTAAATTCTAAGTCATAGGTCACTAGGCCTTGGATGGGATCTCTATCAAGCAGTTACATCCACAAGCATATTATTAAGCACTTAGGCTGTTCTGGGCACTCTGCTAAAAGCTGGGGAAATAAACGGAAGCATATATCAAGTCTGTCCCTGTCCTCATGGAACTTGCATTATAGTGGGGACAGACACCTGCCTCAAGGCATGTTAGAGCAGTTCAGAGAGTCAGGAGTAGAGCCAGGAGAAAGGATGAGCATGGTTGGCTTCTAAGAACAACTCACCAGCTGGAGGAAGGGGCTACAGAGCCCGAAGGTTCTTCCAGGGTGGAAAACAACAGTCAATCAATCAAACCAACAATCAGCATTAATTAAGTGGCTACTATGTGCCAGGCATTGTGCTAAGGGCTGGGAGGAGGCAGGTCTCCAGACCTGAGGCTACTAGTGATGGAATTTTAAGAGCTATTGTAAGAAGAATTGCTAACATGTTTAACAGCCGATCTTGATGTAGTGGATAGAGAAACAGGAAATCCGAGATTCTGGTCCTACCTCTGACTGGGTGACCTTGGGCAAGTCCTTTCATGTCTCAGTGCTTTAGGCAACTCTCTGAAACCATAAGTTTATTTCTAATATTTAATTTTTTTCTAATTCCACATAAAATCTCTTTAACATGTTTTTTTTTAATTTTGAGTTCCAAATTCCCACTTGCCCCCTTCATTGAAAAGGCAAGCAATTTCTATAGATTATACATGACCATCACGTAAAACATATTTCCATGCTAGTCATGATGGGAAAGAAAACAGAGAAAAAAAATCCTCAGGAAAAATGAAGAAAATAAGAAAAAGTATGCTTTGATCTGTACTCACACTTCTTCAATTCTTTTCTCTGGAAGGGGATAGCATTGTTCATAATAAGTCCTTCAGAATTATCTTGGATCACTGGATTGCTGAGAAGAGCTAAATCATTCGTAGTTGATCATCGTACAATATTCCTGTTACAGTGTACAGTATTCTCCTGGTTCTGCTCACTTCATTGTACATCAGTTCATGTAAATCTTTCTAGGTTTTTCTGAAAGCATCCTACTCATCATTTCTTAGAGCATAATAGTATTCATCACAATCAAATACCACAGTTTGCTCAGTCAGTTTCTAGTTGATGAACATCCCCTCAATTTCCAGTTCTCTGCCACCACAAAAAGAACTGCTATAAATATTTTTATGCATATAGGTCTTTCTCCTCTTTCCTTTTAAAATCTCTTTTGGGTATAGACCTGTTAGTGGTATTATTGGGCCAAAGAGGATGCACAGCGTTATAGCCCTTTGGGCATATTTCCAAATTGCATCTGGGCTGGATCAGTACACAACTCCACCAATGATACTTTAGTGTCTTAATTTTCCCACATCCCTTCCAATATTTGTCATTTTTCTTTCTGTCATATTAGCAAATCTGATGGGTTTCAGAATTCTTTTAATTTGCATTTCTCTAATTAGTAGTGATTTAGAATAATTTTTTCATATGACTATAGACAGCTTTGATTTCTTTGCCTGAAAATTTCCCCTTCATATCCTTTGATCATTTATCAATTGGGGAATGATTTATAGTCTTATATATTTGATTGATTTCTTTACATACTTAAGAAATGAGGCCTTTATCAGGAACATTGAGTGTAAAAAGTTTTCTCCCCTCACAATTATGATTACTGTGTATTTCTCTCCATCTGATTTCCCTCCCTGTTTATCTTTCTCTCTCCTTTCACCATGTCCCTCCTCAAAGTGTTTTTTTCTGATCAATACCTCCTTCAATCCACCTGCCTTTCCATCAGCCTCACTTCTCATATATCCTTCCCTTTTTACTTCCATGTAGGCATGTCATGTTGGTAGCTAGGTGGTGCAGTGGGTAGACCACCAGTGCAGGTGTCAGGAGGACCTGAGTTCAAATTTCACTTCAGACACTTGGCACTCACTAGCTGTGTAACCTTGGGCAAGTCACTTAACCCCAATTGCCTCATCCTGGGTCATCTTCAGTTACCTGATGAATATCTGGTCAATGGATTGAGATGGCTCTGGAGGAGAAGTGAGCCTGGTAACTTGCACAGCCCACTCTCATTCAAAACAAAGTCAAGTGCAAGTCTTGTCATTATTTCTGTGATGGCATGGTCTTCTTTGGCAACGAAGGGGGAAAACACACACTTCCATGTAGGGTAAAGTATATCTCTGTACCCAATTGAATGTGCACGTTATTCCCTATTTAAGCCAATTTCAAGTAAGATTCAAGTGTTTTCCTCCTCATCCCCATCTTCTCCTTTACTGTAAAAGCTTTCTAACCTCTATATGTGAGATAATTTACTTCATTCTATCTTTCCCTTTGTCCTTCTCCCAGTTCATCCATCTTTTTTACCACTTAAATTTATTTTTTTGAGATAACATCCCATCACAGTCAACTCACACCTGTGTCCTCTATGTCTAGTACTTTTAATTGTAGTAATAATTATAAAGTTCTTAGGAGTTACAAATATCCTCTTCCTATGTAGGAATGTTAAACAGTTTAATCTTAGTGAATCCCTTATAATTTCTGATTCTGATTTCTCTTTTTATGTTTTCCTTGATTCTTCTATTCGAAAATCAAATTTTGTATTTTGCTCTGTCTTTTCATCAGGAATGCTCGAAAGTCCTGTATTTCATTGAATATCTATTTTTCCTTTGAAGGACTACACTCAGTTTTGCTTAGTAGGTGATTCATGGTTGTAATCCTAGCTCCTTTGCCCTCCAGAATGCCATATTCCAATTCCTCTGAATCCTTGATGTAGAAGCTGCTAAATCCTGTGCAATACTGGCTCCATGATATTTGAATTGTTTCTTTTCTGTGCCTTGCAATATTTTTCTTCTTGATCCGGAAATTATGGAATTTGACTATAATACTCCTTGGAGTTTTCATTTTGGGATTTCTTTCAGGAAGTAATTCTTTCAGTTTCTATTTTACCCCTAGATCTAAGATATCAGGGTAGTTTCCCTTAATAATTTCTTGAAATATGATGCCTAGGTTCTTTATTTGATCATGGTTTCATGTAGTTCCACAATTTTTAAATTATCTCTCTCCTCCATCTCTTTTCCAGGTCAGTTGTTTTTCCAAGGAAATAGTCCACATTTTCTTCTACTTTTTTCATCCTTAGACTGTGTTTTATTGTTTCTCGATGTTTTGTGAAATCATTAGCTTCCACTTACCCAATTCTAATTTTTAGGGAATCATTTTCTTCAATGAACTGTTGTACTTCCTTTTGTCCTCTTTTAGTTTTTTAACTTCTTTTCTTCAGTGAATTTTTGTACTTCTCCACCCTCTTTCCCAACTTGACCAATTCTACTTTTTTAAAGAAGTTCTTCTCTTCGGTTTATTTTTGTAGTTCCTTTACTGAACTATTGACTCTTCCCCCCATAATTTCCTTATATCATTCTCCTTTCTTTTCACCATTTTTCTTCTACCTTTCTTACTCAATATTAAAAACACTTTTTGAGCTTTTCCAGAAATTCTAATTTTGGGCCTAAGACCAATTCACTTTTTTTGAAGCTTTGGATGCAGCTGTTTAGACTTTGTTGTCTTCTTTTGAATTTGTGTTTTGTTTTTTCCTGTCACTATAATAACTTTCTGTGGTTAAACTATTTTTGTTGTTGGCTTGTTTTTCTCACTTATTTGTTAGCTTTTAACTTTTAAGTTGGGCTCTCCAAACTTCGAGATTATTTTAATTAATTTATTTTTAGTTTTCAACATTAATTTCCATAAGATTTTGAGTTCCAAATTTTATCTCATTTCTCCCCTCCCCACCCTGAAATGGCATGTTTTCGGATTGCCTCTTCCCCCAGTCTTCCCTCCCTTTTATCATTCCCTCTCCTTATCCCTTTCCCCCTTACTTTCTTGAAGGGCAAGATAGATTTATATACCCCAGTGTCTGTATATCTTATTTCCCAATTGCATGTAAAAACATTTTTTAACATTTATTTTTAAAACTTTGAGTTCCAAATTACCTTCTTTCCTCCCCACCAATCATCATTGAGAAGGCAAGCAATTTAATATAGGTTATACATGTGTAGGTATGGAAAACACTTTCATAATAATCATATTATGAAAGACTAACTATATTTTCCCTCCATCTTATCCTGCCCACAAAGCTATTCTATTTTCTCCTTTGACCCTATCCCTTTTCAAAAGTGTTTGCTTCTGACCCCTCTCCCAATATGTCCTCTCTTCTATCATCTCCCCTCTTATACCTCCCCTACTTTCTTGTAGTGCAGGATACTCAGTTGAGTGTGTATGTTATTCCTTCCTTAAGCTGAATCCGATTAGAGGAAGGTTTATTTTTTCCTTCTTACCTTCTTGCTCTTCCCCTCATTGTGAAACTTTTTTATGGCCTCTTTTATGTTAGATAATTTACACCACTGTATCTCTCCCTTTCTTCTCCCAGCACATTCCTCTTTCACCCCTTAATTTTTATTCTTTAGATATCATCCTGTCATACTCAACTCACCCTATACCATCCACCCATCCATTAATCCATCTATCTATCTCTCTATCTATTTATGTATCTATCTCCTCCAACTACCCTAATACTGAGAAAAGTCTCAATAGTTTCAAAATATCATCTTTCCATGTAGGAATGTAAACAGCTCAACTTTAATAAGTCTCTTATGATTTTTTTTCCTGTTCACCTTTTTCATGTTTCTCTTGATTCTTGTATTTGAATGTCAAATTTTCTTTTCAGCTCTGGTCTTTTCATCAAGAATGCTTGAAAACCCTCCACTTCATTGAATATGCATTTTTCCACCTGAAGGATTATACTCAGATTTGCTGGATAGGTGATTCTTGGTTTTAATCCTAACTCTTCTGATCTCCATAACATCATATTCTAAGCCCTTTGATGCCTTAGTAGAAGCTGCTAGATCTTGTATTATCCTGACTCAAATTCTTTCTTTCTGGCTGCTAGAAATATTTTCTATTGACGTGGAAACTTTGAAATTTGACTAGCAATATTTATAGGAGTCTTTTTTTGGGGGGTCTCTTGCAGGAGGTGATTATTGGATTTTTCAATATCTATTTTACCCTCTGGCTCTAGAATATCAGGGCAGTTTTCCTTGATAATTTCTTGAAAGTTGATATCTATGCTTTCTTTTTGATCATGATTTTCAAGTAGCCCAATAATTTTTAAATTATCTTTCCTGGACATATTTTCCATGTCAGGGGTTTTTTCCAATTAGATATTTCACGTTTCCTTCTATCATTTCATTCTTTTGGTTCTATTTTATAATTTCTTGATTTTTCATAAAGTCATTAGCTTCCAGTTGCTCCTTTCTAATTTTGAAGGAATTACTTTCTTCAGTGAACTTTTGGACCTCCTTTTCCATTTGGCCAATTCTGCTTTTTAAGGCATTCATCTTCTTCTTGACTATTTGCACTTTTTTGCCATTTGTATTAGTGTATTTTTTAAGGTGTTATTTTCTTAAGTATTTCTTGGGTCTTCTTTAGCAAGCAGTTGATTTGATTTTCATAACATTATTGCATTGATCTTATTTTTCTTCCCAGTTTTTGCTCTACTTCTCTTACTTGATTTTCGAAATCCTTTTTAAGCTCTTCCATGGCCTGAGATCAATTTATATTTTTCTTGTAGTCTATTGATGTAGGAGCTTTGACTTTGTTGCCCTCTGGCTGAATGTTTAGATCTTTGTCACCAAAGTAAGATTCTATAGTCTGGGTTCTTTTGTGATGTTTATTCATATTCTGAGCCAATTGTTTGACTTCCTAACTCTTTGTCAAGGTAGGACTCTGCTTCAAGTGGGATGGGTATGAGTGTACTGTCCCAGGCTTCAGGGATTTTGTATCAGGTGCTTGGTGACCCACTATCTGTGGGGCAAGAGATTCAGAAGTAGCAGCAGCCTGGCCACCACCCCCACTATCCATCACATCACCACCCTGGGGATGGGGCTGGACTTGTCCAGATCACCTGCTCCTCTTTCATTTAGATTCCACAGTTTTCCCATGGACTTTTTTGGTGTTTGTGGGTTGAGAAATCTGGAAACCGCCATAGTTGTCAATGATTCAGTCCACTGGGGCCTACTCTAGCTCGTCTGTGCAGGTATGGCCCACACAGGACTGTGCTCTACTCTCTGCCAGATGTGAAAGACCCGTCCTATCAACTTTCCAGGTTGTCGGTCTGGGAATTTGTTTCACTTTGTCATTTTGTGGGTTCTTAGTTCTAGGATTTGTTTAATATCATTTTTTACAGGTATTTGGATGACTTTGGGGGAGTGGTTAGGGAAGTCCCTGCTTTTACTCTGCCATCTTTGCTCTGACTTCCTCCCCCCCACAAGGTTAGAGTTTTTGGTACTGTTGTTTTCCTTCCTAGTTCTGGAAGTCTGTAAGTTTCAAGTTCTTTAAGGTGGTATGATCTAACTAGTAGTGCATTTACTCTTCCTTTGTGATATTCTCTGGTTTGTGAGCAACCACATGCATTCTTTTCTACCTTGGAATTGTGACCAAGGTCTTTGCTTCTGCTAGTGTTCCTCTTTGACCTGTGACTGTGACCTGAAACCACATGTTGGCAATGCTATAGAGTTCTGCTTTCAGGGCCAGCAAACAGTCTGCTGTAGTTTCCTTCTGATCAGTGGTCCAGCCTTCTGTGGGTCTGTGTGTTGAGAGCTCCAGAAGTCACTATTACCAATTCAGATGTCCCCACAGCCCACTGTTGGTTTGTCCTGGGGTGACCTACACAGCTCTGTGCTTCACTCCAACCCCAGTGAGACAGAGATTTACTGTTGATCTTGAGCTAGAAAATTGTTTCAAACCATCCTTGTGTTGCTTCTGCCCCTACAGAATTTATTTTGAAGAGTTATTTTAACATTGTTTGGAGGGGTATTTAGGAGAGCTTAGGCATGTCTCTGCCTTTATTCCACCATCTTGGTTCTACCTCCTTTTCCCTATCGTGAGACTCTAAGTTTAGAGACAGTTTAAGGAGCCCCCTAAACAAATGAAAGGCAGGCATATTCCACTTCCTATTCTTATGACATCCTCAGGTTTGCAAAACACTTTCAATACACAATTTCATTTGTTTATTGCAGGATCTCTGTGATCCTGGCACTATTGTTATCTCTGTTTTAGGATAATAACCACAGAACTAGGAAAAGAACCTTCAAATTCACTTTACAGATGAAGTGGAAGCTCTGACACTGAGTGACTTGTCAGTATTTACTCAGTTTGTAATATTAGAGACATGATTGGAACTCAGATCTCTCCTGACCTCAAATCCTGTCCTTTTTACCATTTTGCCAAAATTTTCTGAAAATAAAAGTCCTGATGTGTTTCCATTTTTCTGATTTTGAAATTGTTTGCTTCTTTCCACTTGAGATAGGCATTTTCTGCCAGCTTTTGGTTTATGATATGAATGTAGAATGGGATTTTTTTCTTTCCATTTAAGATGTCAAAATAGATTGCCTTGGAATCTAGATATAGATTTTCTTTCATCTGCAAATCTCTTAATTTAGAGGATTCAGAAGAAGCAGTGTTTAATAAAAGTGCATTAATTGTGATACTTTTCAATCTGGGCCTGTAGTCAGAAGGAGGCTGGGTACCATGACAGTGTACAGTATCTGATTCTTGTTTGAATGAGCTGGCAGAGAAACCCAGGGTGTTGCACCACCAGGCACCCTGCCATTGAGCTCTCAGGCTCTCTGGCACCTTGGGGTCTTTTCTTCTGAGTGAAGGATCAAGGATGCATGAATGTGAAAAATCCTGGGCACATTCAGTGATGTGTCTTCCCTTTCAGTTTGCAGAGGCCTGAAGATGGCAATGGAAGCAGGGCCAGGGTCTGTGTGGAGTCAGGAAGAGAACTCTTTGCCAGAAGAGCTGATACTTCTGTTTAATGAGGAAGTGCTGGCCAGAGAACTGACTGGGGTTTGGACTCACTGAACTGTTCTCACTTTCCACTGTCTGGACCTTGGGAAAGCCCCAAGTAGCTACATGTTTGTGCTGAACATTGTGGGGCTTTCCAGGAAAGTGGAATTCACATGCTTTGGCCATGCTAACATTTCAGAACCCTAGAGCGAGGTTCAAGAGACATGCTTACATGTTATGGGCAAATGGGTGGTGTTCAATAATTTGTGGTAGCAGGAGAGCCTGGTTGTATGAGTGATGGGTAGGCTATCAGCTGATATTTCATCTCATAATATTTCCATTCATATTTTTTATTTTTACCTTGCCTCCATCTCCCATATACCTCTCCCCTCTGCACCCCCTAGAGAACCATCCCTTATAATCAACAATCACCAAATATCTATTAAGTGGCCACTTGGCTCCAGGGGATGGAAGGACCAAAGCAATTGGCCCTGTTCTCAAGAAGATTACAGACTCAAGGGAGACCTTCATATATAAAAATATTGGCAGAAGAAATACAATAAGAATAGCTGATATTTATGAAGAACCTACTCTGTGCCATGCACTGTGCTAAGGACTTTACAATGGTGATTGCCTCTGATCTTGCCTCAAACAAGATTCTCATGCCCACAGCAAAGCTGGAGCCAACTAACGAGGACTCAGATGGCACCTTGTCTCATTTGATCCTAACAACAACTCTGGGAGGTAGGTACCATAATTCTCCCCATTTTACGATGAAGAAAAATGACAAGTGCTTTGGGGAAGGAGGGCATTAGTTGCTGGGTAAATTCAGAAATGCTTCATTTAGGTATGGAGATTATGATGGAAGTAACAATTCTAATGAAGTGGACCTGAGGAGGGACTGGGCATTGAGAACTATCAAGGCCATGGTGTGGAGGTGATAGATGGAACATTGTGCATGAGAAATAACAGTAGGACCAGTCTGGCTCACTTGCAGACTGCAGGGGGAGGAATGATAGGCATGAGGCTGTGAAGGTAGATTGGGTCCAGATCGTTCAGGACTTGTATGCCAAACAAAAGACTCGATATTTTTATCCTACAGACGGTAGGTGAGAAGGTCCTGGTCAAGCCTCTGCTTTACAGTAAATCTCTTTGGCAGCCTTGTGGTATTTGGGTGGGAGTAAGGGAGCCTGCAGGGAGGAAAATCAGTTAGAATCATCTGTCTGATCATCATCTCCTTAGAACAAAGGTTAAAAAAAGAGCATCATCAAAGTAGAACCCAGGAAAGGGAGAGAAAGCACCAAATGGCACTGTACTGACCTGTGTATTGGGAAATAAGAAACGGATCAACAGAAAGATGTTGACTCTGCTGATCTCTGTATCTTAGAACATGGTAGTGGGGGTAAAGCAGGCAGCAAAATGAAGAGGGAGCCCAACGGAACTCAGAAATGTGCTCTCCTCAACAAGGCTTTCTTTCCTTGTCAAGTTGAGGGCTGTGGCAGCCCAAGGTGGCAATATGCTCTCATTTGGAAGATGTGATGCAAGACGATGTCGCAGGGCCCTGGACAGCTTTCCTTCACAAAACCATGAAAAGCAATAAGATGGAAACCTTGGGAGACAGAGACTCAGCTAAGTCAGAGTGTCTCAAGAGCATTTAGAGGAAACTGAAGGCAAGATAACAAGAGGGAATGGGAATGGTTTCCAGAGCAGCGGAGAAGTGAAATCGATGTTAACAGCTTTGGGGAAATGGAAATGTTGGTTCAAACAACCCTAGTCTACAGAAGCAGTGAGAAAAATGTAAAGACCTTTATAAGTATATATGTAAGTGAGTATAATGTGAAATCCTGTTGGAGGGGAGCAAGACTGGGGATGGTTTAGCAACTGTCTCCACATGCCTGAAGTTCTCCTGTCCAGGGCATAGAAGGCTCTC